>OZ026620.1:36068545-36118545 GCA_964020975.1 Hermodice carunculata
GGAGTGTTACTGATACCCGCGCTGACTTTTTATTAACTTTTAAGGTGAAATCAACACAAAGTAACACTGAATTAAAGTAACACCTGGTGCGGTCGCAAATAAATGATGCACAGAAGCATAAGGAGGGCCGGGCGACCTGAGAGGTGTCAAGAAACTTTGATCCCTGGTTGGAATCGTGAGCCGCAGCATGGCAACCTTCCCCCGTCAGGAAATTGAACCAATGATTCTTGAGAACTGTATTTTTGATTTGAACCTTCTCCTAGTGACCCCAAACTGAAGGAAAGGCAGTCAACACGCTAACTAAGGGTGCGTTTGTGTGCAAAGAGCAGATTTGTTCGTGAAAAGAAAAGTAACTTCTTCAATGAGAGCACTCTGGTTGTCATGCAATGGGGCAAGGCATATGGGGGCGGCTTGGAACCCTTTTCCGTCTAGGAATTTTTGGAGTCAGGATTGGCCGAGGCTGATGTTGTAGTTGATACATGTAGTCTACTGCAAGAATAGTGAACAAAATCAATTGGTCTTCCATAGTTAAGCCCAAGATATGCAAACGAGTGTACAGCTCGGCTCTTCTACTTTTGCACGTATGCAACAGCATGGAATTGATAGATTACTAATTGATTAGGAATTGTCTGCTCATAATCTTGTAAGTTATGAATTTTTGTTTTATGCAAAACGATTACGGACCAAATGCTTAAGTCTCTGCAACTTGCAGAAGGGAGTAGTCAAAAATGCAAGAGCACGGAAAATTATTACAGCAACACTGTCACTGCGATGGTTGCGGAAGAAATCGTTTGGATTGTCAAACACAATTAAAACCTACTGGTAGGAAATCGTTACATGTTTCTGCATATGAACATATCGTCGGGTTCTGGCAAATCAAGCGAGAGAAAAAATAATCTATTGAATGACACTTACATTTACAAGATAATAGAATTTTCCGGTCTCTTTCAGTATATTTAAGACTCACTTCTTTAATAAATTAACCCCGTGCAGGATGCATCGCAATAAATTCAAGATCTATTTGTGATATTTGTCATAAAATAGTCATCATGTCAAAGGGGAATCAAAATTTTGTAACAATCGGCGATAATACTTTCTCGAGATATTAGGTGTCTCATTGACAGATAAATAGAGGGAACAAATGAGAGCTGCTGGTGAACAGGATACATATTCTTAACTGTAGGATCATTAAATCGCCCAACATGTGAAGATCGCACCTGGGATGACATGCACTTATACAGAATTCTTAATCTTATTGTTAACACTTTCCCATTCACCTGAACCGATGAACAGCGGTCTGTATTTTTTCGAAGTCTGCTTTTTTGTTTTTATCTTTCTTCATCACAATGTCTTTATTAAACGGTTCAGAGGGTTAATCAAAATAAGGGTTAATGTTGGCTCTGTCTGTCTTATTTTACCTACAGTGAAGTTGAATTGTTGGCTGATCCCCCAGTCACTCACTCGCTCTCATGTCCAAAATTTTGAAGCAGTTTCTGCAGCGACATACAAAATCCCATCAGTTTTGAACATCTCAGTTGCATCGGGTTTAGCATTCCGAAGAATGGGCCTTTGGCTTGAACAACTGATGCAAACAAGTAAATTACGTTTCAATTAAACCGTGATACAATTATGGTGATGTGTAATTGGTGGCACAAGGGGGCTTGGGTACTCTTGCCATATAATATAAGACAGTGTATGCAGTTAACATTTCATCAAGGTGTAAGTGTGACACACAGGTCTTATAGGGACCAATCACCGCGGAAGCTTTGAAGTCGAAACGCCTCTTGATTGATGTGTTTTTGGTTCTGTTTTTGTTGTTGTTGTTGTTGTTGTTGCTGTTTTTGTTGTTGTTGTTTTGTTTTGTTATTTGGGGGTGGGGTGGGGGTGGATGAGTGGGTATGTGAGTGGTGATGGCGGTGGTGTATTCGTAGTGAAACCTGTTGCATTAATTGTGCCAAAGCGAGATGTGTTTTCTTTCCTTTAACTCTTTGTCTCAAACCAAACAGAGTTACGGATATGTATAAAAGTGATACAGATACAGAGTTCTTTAATAGAACCCATTCAACACTTCCCATTATTTTCTGCTATTGATGTTAAATATGTCAGACTCTTTGACCATATGTACACATCGAAATGTTATTGTTCAAATATACAGCTATTGGCAGTGGAAGTTTTTGTGTTGGCTCTAGATTAGCCACCAGATAATACTAGTTGGGTATATCTGGAGGGCGCAAGATCTCCCTAGTTTATCTTAAAGGAGGAAGCTAATATCCCATTTCGTATTGGCTGTTGGCAAACTGTAGTTATGAAACTGATTTACATTTTTCCAAGGCTCTTGCTGCAGGAATAGCAAATTTCGTTTCCAAACAGACCATTTCCTCACCAAGAATAATAATGCATCTGGTTGAGCCTACAGCAGGTACCTAACTGTAGGTATTCAAGTGCTCTAGCATGGCCCCGTTTCCTGCAAAAGTTTTCTTTATCCGCGTTCCGTTCCCCGTCTGCACAGGGACCAGAGTCCCAGATTTCATTTGCTATGAAAGGGTTTGACGGCCTTCTATTATCAACATATACACCTTGCAGCCATCCAAGAAGCATAATAACCTATAAATTTGTATCGAATTTGTCATTTTCCTGCCAGCAGATTGCAGGGCTTCTCTACTAGCGGGGCTTTCCGCAGTCAGTCGACATGCCAGCGCAAAATAAAAACGGACCCCTATGACGGAGTAACAACGTTAGAGCACAATTTTCATATTAATTTTATATCCGCGGGCGATTTGTAAATGAGCAAATAAAATGTCAAACGTTCATCTACACAAAGGCAAAGGAAATTCTAAAATACAGTTACGGGGTGCATCCAAAATAAACAGCTCTTGGTTGTATTTATAAGCTGCTTTATTCCATTTTCACGTTAATCTCTTTCCTATTTTGTGACAATTTTTTCTCTTAAAATTCTCAATTGCTTATGCATACGGTACACCACATCGGCGACTGGAAGTCAATACCTGTATTTATGGCTAGGTCTAGTGCATGTACCGGTGAATTATCTACAGTGTGTATACGGCACGCTCCACTATATTGCGTGCATTCCTTCTCAATACCACGCAGTCGGTACCATACTGAAGACTAAAGTGCACATATGGCTTGGCAGATTATTTATTTCCTTATAGATGCCATGCTCAAGTTATTTTTCCATAAGTGGCTTGTTGAAAATGATGTTAATATAACATGGAAGTTGTGAAATTACACACTGGGAATATCATATACACCTATTAATCTTGAATTAGCCCAAAGACAAATCCACCCAAAGAAGCATGTGTATCCATTTGACTTATTTCTTGAGAGCACCACTTACAAACCCAGGACTAAATGGCACGAGCACGTCAATATAGCCCCAAATGATGTTCAATATCTGCATGCATAGTGGAATTCCAAGTGTAAAATGACCATAAGAAGAAGCGTTCCTCACATGCAAATGGTTCGATTCAAAGGACAACATTGCGTGCATGTTTTTAGTCTGGCCAAACAGGAGTGCAACAAGAATATTTGAGCTGCTTGACTTTGTATTAGAGATTAGGCTTTCCCCTATCCAAATCTACAACTTTTCCCTGTTGCACCGAGCCAATAGATTAAGTGGATCATATTTTGATCGCCTGTGTATTATATAGATTGGAGGAACGGCACATTTCTTGGCAGATGAGGCGGACGAGCCGGCTCAATATCAATGTGTACATCTCCCTTCTATGCTCACTCATGGCTTGAGGTTCTCGATCGATGTTCTTTTTGAATTTTGTTTAATTTGCAACGGCAGATTCGTCCAGAAAGACCCTATAGATTTATGTAAATTTAGCTACACTTTGATTTGTGAAGTAATCAAACCATGAAAATCGGAATCAATCATGCAAAAGGTAATCACTATCATTTCCAATACACTGATCCAAAGCAGAACTCGGTATCAACAAATCTATCTCCGATTCCCCACGCTTGACTGAATCCCAGTTTGTTCATCCCCAGGTTTCCAGGGACCATTTGACAAAGCACGCTTCGTCCATTTCTGATTTTATGACAGTTAAATATTAGATTTCCTAGTTTAGTTTGATTCCTATACTTCTGTATCTTTTACCCTTAGTAATACAGATGCATTTGCCTGATAACAGGGTTCATTCTTTTGATTGATGCAGAAGAATCATAAGGCCTGCTTTTGTTTTTATGAATTTGAAATGGTGAGGTGCAGGATACATTGTACATCCGGAAATAGGATCTTGGGATAGTTGTACAGCCAGCTTTTGTCCTGCCAGACCAGGCCTCTATCTTTGATTGCTGCACTAAAACGTGGATTGTTCAACTGGACATGGATTTGAGAACCGAAGATCGGAATTCTCTCATCACAGAGATCTCTTTCCGCGTTTTGCTGACATCTAAACGATTCTCAAAATAAAACGGCCCATTTTCTAGTTGACAACGCTTCAGCCAAATGATAAAATCCCACAAAATTTTGTTGGTGTCTCGAGCTGCAGGTTGTGAATCCCAGAAACTTATCTTGATACAATGTGACTGACAGGGCCTAATCCTATCATACCTTTGCTGCCATTGGGATCTTGCTGGCATTATGTTCTCTTAAATTGATTCAACAGCAAAAATTTGCAAGAATCCTTGCGTGAGGGAATCAAGCAAAACCGGATAGTAGAATAGTAAATTTCAGCAGCTCTGGTGGCCCGGGTTGGAATCATCAGGTGTTATAATGAGAAGACGGGTTTCGGCTTTGACCAAAACAATCCGATCACCTTCAGCTGTCTGCACGGATGGTGATACGTACGGGCATTGGAGTTTGATGGAGGGGCCAATGCCTCCAGAGTCAAATCCCTTTGTATCTGCAAATTCTCCCATTCCATTTTAATTAGAACTCTGTTCTTCCCCAATGAATACCTGAATGAATCTTTCACTACCGGCTTTCCCTGGATATCTACGCTCATCAAATCATATGGAACAACATGAATGCAAATAGTAAATTAGGCTTTAGACGAAAAGCCCGGAGTACAGGCCGACTAATTACATTTCATTACCTGTGGAACTCTGTTCTTTTCAGTGTGATCTTTGGAGTCAACCAAGCAGTGCTTTGTATTGACTACCTCTCCTCAGCCACGGCAAAGCTCTCGGACCCTAATCCCCCACAAGTGAACGCTTCTGTGGGCAAACATAAGCCCTGACACTGCTCAGTCTATCTTTCCTTTCACTTGTTCACCGCCGAACCCCTCTGTGTCAAACCGGTGTCATCTACCCAAACCGCCTCCATCAAATCTGCGGCAAATTTCAAGGCTGCGCTATTGTTTTGGCACTTCAAAATCATTAGCGGAAAACTGGAAAATTTTCCTCGCACGCCGACGGAGAGACAATAGAAACGAAAGCGATAGGTTGAAGCCACTTCAAAGGAGACTTTCAAGGTAGAGCCTCGGGCAGGTTTCTGCAAGAGTTACCCTTACGCTACTTTGTCATGGCTGCACCGACAAACCAAAATAAACAAGTCCGTCGTTCGCCTCTCTAATTTAAGAATTAACCCCTCATTTTGCCATAAATTTAATTCCTGTTTTGAGTTTAAATAGTTGAGTCAAATTCTCAGAAGTAAGTACACTACTGCCAAGTCATTCTTTGAAGACTCGAATGGGTCAGTGGACCTGCCTAAATCCCCTTTGCATTGTAATTTCACTTCTATAAATCATTCTTGCGGTAAATTTTATTATTTTCACGATTTGAAAAGGTAATGTTTATAGACTGCACTGAATAGCCTCTAAGTGACTGAAGAAAATGGAGGGCTCTCCCTCTTAAAGGCTACCTTAATGAATCCCGGAATTACGTTTTAGTCATGAAACATGCGTGTTCTGAAACTTGAACACGATTTACCGTCTTCTGTTGATGCATAATCAAGGATTCATATGGCATTCTAGCCATAGCCATGGTAGTTTGATTTTTTTCCCCACGAAGCAGTTCCACATGCGTACATCTAGGGGACTGCCAAAAGAGAATATTTAAAATTTCAACAAGCTGGACAACCATGGCAGGTTTAGGATTATCTTTCTTCTCACGGCATCCTGAAACTTTAAAGAACTGCAAACGCTGTGCAATGTGAACTGTCTTCAAGAGCGTCATGTTGAATTCATGGTTGGTGTGTATTGCATGTATGAGACTGCAAATATTGGCGATGGAAGTTGTTTTTATGTAAGCAGTACAGAGTAGCTCAACTTTAGTTCCCATTCCTGTAGAGTTTATGTGTACTTCACTCATTTGTCAAATCTTTTGGTTATATTTGGAACACTAACATTGCTTTTGATCATATTTTATTGCGCGACTTAAACATTGCATCAAAAATACCATCAGGAAGTTCAGCATAAAGTTGTACTCTCTACTTGTAATTTACTAATTTCCCTTTATATATATATATGTATATATATATATATATATATATATATATATATATATATATATATATATATATATATATATATATATATATATATATATATATATATAACAATTTGCGGCAATGACTTACACTGGTGAGCCTTGGGGGCAATCTGAATTGTGTTGAGCATTGTCAGTTCTGTAAATCACATAGGACAAGTGGCTTGCGAGAAACATCGACAGCCCGTGTTATGAAAATGACGGTTCTTTCGCATATTCTGAGGTTAAACAAAAATATTTACTCTGGACATACACCCGAAACGGTCTGTTGAGAGTAAAATGTTAGTTTCCCTTGCCCTTGGATAGACGATGGGCAAATGTGTAGTTCCAGAGCGTGTAGCAACTGTGGGTGTCAATCATGGTTCATTCTGCTCCGTGCCAGAGCGAGGGATCACCACGACCTAAAATATAAGCATGGCTCTCAGACAGGATATAGAGTTCGAGGTGTGAGTGATTACCCATATGTGCTTCAAACACCATTGGCATAGCTTTTGGTTCCACAAACACTGGACTAGACGCAAGAAATTGGCCACCACTTGGTTTGAGGCTCAAGTTTGGCATTTTTACACCTAATTAAGACGGTCCTTAGTCTGTGCGAATGGCTCTGTGTTGAAGAGAGGATCTATCTACATGGCCTCTCACAACTCGTGGAATTTTAGCCAGCACCCATGGGCTTTTGTCCCAGCTTAACTGCCGCACATGTACCCACAGTCCTTATGCTGGCGAATCCGCTCGGATTGAGAATATAAGATTCCATATAAATCACACTCTGACCATTTTGGCAAGACTTGTACCTAGCTTTACACCCCAATCAATTTTCCCTTCTGTTCCAAAAGATCGATCGGAAGAGATTTGCAAATACACAAAACGTTGGTTATGTTTATGTCTACACGCGAGCTCGTATTTTATGGACAGGTGCTCATGCAGTTGTACTGGTGAACAAATAACTCCACAGTGTAAAAACCCACAGCACGACAGGAGCGCGTAAACCAAATGGGCAAAGCCAAATTGTAGTCAGGATGGAGATGAATAAATGGCTTTCAATTGCTTGGGAGGCTCGGGGCAAAATACAGGTGTTCTTCCATGGTAAAAGACCAGCTTAGGTCAATTAAACCTGTCTTGACCTAACGGATTCGAGGGTAAAATCTACACTTCAGCCCAGTTCATTTCTACAGGGGATCTGGATGGGTGGTGAACTGAGGGACAGTGCAGTTGCTTGTTTCCCATATCATAATTTTCAGAACGCTGCACCGATTGTTTCACGTCCGTGCCCTTTCCAATGAATCCATTTTCTTGTAAGCAAAAGCAGGTTACATACAGAACTATGCTGTATATCGCTTTGAGATGTACGAAGCTGATCGTACAAACTCTGTCTTGACTGCTCTATTCTATGACAATTGATCTTGGCTGTCCAGTTTCTGTCCATTTCTACAAAATGGTATCTTTTCCTCGATCGAAGATAGTCATCTTTCAGGATTCCTGTAGCTATCCTTCGCATCATTGACGCTTATAAATGGCCAACCCTTCAGTATATTTTGCACTGGCCTTGCAGACACGCAAAGTGGACACGACCAGAGACTGGTGTCAGTTTCTCCATCGACGAGATGGTCACTTAATGGGCATCAATCGACTGCCTTTATCGATCATTAGATTGATGGTAATGGTTATGGCAAGCACTGGCTCAGTCTCAGGTGTTTCTTAACATGTGGCATGCAATAATCCCGGGAGTCATTTTACGTGAAATCAAAGGTGGTCATCAAATGTTTGTCCATCTCTTGAAGGACTTAAGTGCCTTTAGTCAGTCTACATTGACCACTCACTGGCAGGCTTCTTGCTAATGCTGGCATATGCTGGTGGTGCAAGTATGGTTTAATATGGAAGATGATCTCTGAGAGGATGAGGGTAATAAGATAACCCTCAATACAGTAAGACTAAACTTAACACTTTTGCGGAAAACCGGTCAACAATGACCGGCAAGTTCTATTGTCTGCTTTGTGTTTTTCTTTAGTGTTGCATTTTCATTGCAAGTTCTGAATACAAGCATGTCAGGATGCCATATAGATAAGCATGCAGCAACCAGCCACCAGCCGCTCTGGGTGCCCAAAGGGCGCGAGAAAAACTACTATCTTTTGTCTATTTATGACTTGTTTAGCTCAATTACAACTGCCAAAATATTCAGAAATCTAAGTGTGTTCAACAAGACACATTATCAATCTACAACGTGACAAATCCTAGCTGTTTTAATATTTATCAAGCATCAATGGCGTCTGGAACCATGAAAACCTCACCTTTTCTCGAAAGGTAATTTTTGTGGTATCAAAGTGACTTCTGTTCCAAGTCATAAGGATCTGCCGTAGCCTGTACCATGAATTATGTATTGCATTGACCCCAAAGAACTCTGTGACTTTCTTAATGCCTGAAAAAAATCCTTATTGTCGTAAATTATTGTATAAGCGTGACTGAACATGGTAAAAAAGTTACTCTTATTGAGCGTTGAAACATACGTTAAATTATTTTACGCATCACAATCAACTTGTATTGATCTTGCAGTATGATAATTTTTAATTTTTTCAATGATAAAATTATCTTATACAACTTTGTAACTGTTCTTTCAATACTTAAAACTTCTTAAAAAAATAAGAAGCGTATTTTTAAGTTTACCGACCTTGGAGATCTGTAGCAAATTTCAGTCATGAATATGGAGGCAATGTCTGTGATGTGGACTAAGAGGCAATCTAACGAAAAAATCAGACAATGTTGTATGCATACGTGTATTGTGGCATTATCCCACCCTTATTAAAAAGCTTATGTGATAATTCAACCTATGATACGAAGGTTATTAGAATTGTAGATATCATGTTTGCAGAAATTGCAAAAGCCTCAGGTGAAACCAAGATGCAGAACTTGTACCAAACGTGTGAGTTGGACTGAGGACTATGTAAACCTCCGTTTGGACGATTGCTTTTACTAATCCTATCGGCAAAACGCAGCTAGGAACGCAGCTCTATAAACTGAAAGGTTCATTGCTATAAACTGAAAGGCCCTCCATCAATTCACAAAAGGATGCATAAAAGGAAGGTTGGCTGTCCCTGCAGATAGCCTATTACACGAGTCAAAACTGTATGGACCTGTTGGACAGTCGTGATGTACGGACAGGGCCTATAAAATTTAAGGGGAGTCACAGCCGTGTCGTTGACTGCTCGTAGAAGGCTTATCCTCCCCGTTGTGATTAGTCTTGTGGATAAAACATACCAGACAGACTTGAAACATTGTCTGCCACTTGAAGCCCTATCTCAGAGCATGATTATAAGTTCACGCCTCGAGGACAACTTCATATTCATAGGGCTTAGACAGAGTGGCTTTGAGATCGAAGCTGGTAATGAGAACTGGAAGACAGTTCAAAATTATAGACGTTTTATGGGTGATCGTCTTTGCTGCGACTTAGGGAAGAATCTTTATGTAAAAATCACAAGTTTTCATTTATTAGACGATTCATTTACATTAGACTAAAAGCTTGGGTGATAGTCACTGGAGTCTATGACTCTACAGAAGTACTCCTGCCAATAACATTATTTTACTCCTAAGAAATAGATCGGTAAATTATTTAGAGAATTCAAGACACAGCAGTCTTGATCAAATAAATTTAACTCTTGTCTTGGCGACTGCCAAGAATGGTATTTTCCTTTGACACTTGTAATTAAATCTATTGCCATTCCAAACTCAGAAACCATATATTAACTGCGCTTGGCAATAGGCAAATGCCAAGACCTCGATCGTCGGGGCTAGATCAAAACAAAGGCATCGCCCTATGGCTTCATCCAGTGAAACTACCTAGTGGGGCTTCCGCGGTTGGCTCCACAGAGCCACGCTGAGAGACCATCCGGTGGCTCACGAGAGAAGCAACACAAAAGACACCTTTGTTACGTCATGCGTCTCCTCGTGATGGTTGCGTTTGCCCCGTCTCTGATATCAAAGCTCATACATGCGTCTTCGGGTTGTAAGGTTACGGTGCTGGCTGATTGCGAGGCTCAGCTTCAGTCGGCAATGATGACAAATTTTCATGGGGTCATACTTTGGTGCTGCATGTGTGGCTCCGATAATCACTGTTAGATAGAAAGGAACAATGGGCGCGAGGGGCGTGCAATTCAGCTTGCTAGGCGAAGAGTAAATTTGGAATAATGTGATCCACATTCTAGTAATTATTATAACCATGCAAAGCTGTAACAAGCCAGTAAACTTTTGCTTTGTCAATAAAATTTGGAGGAAAAGCTTGTTTGGCTTTTCAAATCCCAGGAGAAAGGAAACGTTACATCATTTGCGTGACACTTTGTTATTTATGACATACAATATCTGCGTATTGTTGCAGGGCTTATGTTCGCGTCATAATAAGTTCATTAAAAGTTTAACACAGGAAAAGGATTTTTTTGTAATTTAGAGAAAGAGAATTGATTTGGTTACTACACAATAATAAGCCATCAGTAGTCAGTATGTATCAGAGCAACAACTGCTCATCATGGGGAAATGTCTTCCACGAAGGAGATTAATTATTGTATTGGTACTTGTGAATTCAAACTAATGGCGAAGTTAAATGAATGCATCATGTCATCATTCTTTAGTGGCAATGCATACCAGTTTTTACTTGTGAGTGATGATCTCAGGGGAGAGAGAGAGAGAGAAAGAGAGAGAGAGAGAGAGAGAGAGAGAGAGAGAGAGAGAGAGAGAGAGAAAGAGGGAGAGGGAGAGAGATAGAATAAAATATGTGAAAAAATTACTGAAGAATACTATCTCTTTTATCTTACAGGCATGGGTCCAGAAGGTCAGTTTATGTCTCACGGTGACATGATGCCTCCAAACTCTTCGCCTGAGCCCCTTCCCCCAATGCAGCACCCGGATGGTCCCTTTGGACCTGGTGGACCCCCTCGTTCCATGGCTGGAGGTTTTGGTCAAGCTCTGTCACATCACCCACAGGAGATGGCTGGGGAATCATGGTGATGCTAACTTCTAACACAATATGGAAAATGAGCCTTGCCTTATATGGTTCTGCAGAGGGCCTTTTGGAGCAGGGTAAGCTGTACTTGCTTCGGAGGTGGCTCTTGGCAGCAAGAGTATCACAAACCGAGTTACCAAATAGAAAGCGAAAGTGAAACCAGAAGAGGACTGCCTCAGTATGAGGCTGAAAAGGGTACCAGTGGGAGGAACCTATTTGGATTCGGATACCAAGTACCGTACCCAATGTGTTTCTATGTGCATTCGTGAAATCATCTCTCTGAACTTCCAGAAACTTTATTTGTGGCTGTCTGTAAATAATTGAATATGTTGATGTCAATGTGTCATCAGTCACAAAAATATTAATGCTGGACATGAAGAAGACATTGAAGAAGTGCAAGTATTCGCCGGACCTAGCCATGAGTTGAGTTTGCCTTCTATGTGAACAATGCAAGTAAAAACGGTCTAAATGGAGTCATGAAGCTATTCATGTTAATGGTGTTAAAAGCCAGGGACAAACGTAAAGCTTGTATCAGGCCACCACAGAAGACCAGCCAACTTACATCACCAGATTTATCACTTATTGAATTTCTTAGAAACTTTCAATTGATGCATCCGTGAAAGATGGTACAGTCTAGGTTTTGTGGATGTATGACAGAACCCTTGGACCGTCCCATTGGATGGTATCCATTAGTTTTACCATAGACAAGAATCGTTACTGGAGGATTTACAGTAGAGGCTGTGTCCATTGGAGCTTGCAATAAGAAATCTAGTCTGGCCTGTACTGACAGAAAAGGGTCCCATCGCTCAGTGTAATGGCAAGCGATACTAATAATGGTAAAATATAGTATTTATAAGAGATACATCATAATTTGTGTTAATACTCAGTATTTCTTTATCACAAATATCAACCAAATTTTAAACCCAAGATACATGGTGTACCCACAGAGTCAGCACAGTTTAAGATGTCCCTATTAAAATGCCAATATAATATCAGCAATGCAGGCAAAGTTTCCTTCACAAAGCTATACCATGCAGTCCTTTTCTAAAATATTGGCTTGAACATTTGTGTGTAATATAGTTGAGTAACTACACTATGGCGAGGTTGCACTCTTGGATGATTTGGTGCTTATTTGTGACCCCTGCAGCCCCATTCTTTCTGTTTTGCAGACAAATTAATTAGAAAAATGCAATAACAAAAATGTT
Source organism: Hermodice carunculata (assembly GCA_964020975.1). Taxonomy (NCBI): domain Eukaryota; kingdom Metazoa; phylum Annelida; class Polychaeta; order Eunicida; family Amphinomidae; genus Hermodice; species Hermodice carunculata. The sequence continues at coordinate 36,081,194 of OZ026620.1, forward strand.
CATGTATAGAGGTTCAAAGTGCCCAGTTGGTACGGGAACTTGTAACAATGACAAATTTAGGCGGAAGAATACATGTGACAGCTGTATAAAGAAATCAGTCCTTTGGGAACTTGTGAACCCCTATATCTTTCGAAGGTGGTCAGCTGAAGACTAAACTGCCATTAACAATCTATTGGGCCATTGAAGCACTGTGGGCTGGAGTGATCTTTATCTTTTCTGTGGCCACAATGCCACAGAAAGGCTTGAAATAAATCAGTTTCCATGGTGACCAACCAGCACTTTGCTGGCGCCTGTTGTAAGTGATGGATGGCACAGATATACCCAGGTGTTGGTTTGTACAGGTTAATAGGTCCGTGTGCTTTACTGGCTGATGTAGTAGGTCGCATGAAAAATGACCAAAAGGTGACGCTTTTCCGAGCATGACACGTTATCTCAGGTCGAAAGCCAATTCTGAGAAATATAAACAAACAAGTTTGAAATTCCTATTGCTTTTTCTCATGGAAGGATGACCATAGGAGCTCTAGAGTTGGTCTCTTGACAAATCAACCCTACACCGGTGCCCTGTCTCGAAAACCCTCCTAAGCCATCAAGTAAAATTTATTTTACGGTTACAAGAAAGTGATAAGTCCTACAAAGTTTTTTTTCTAGATTCATGCAAAGACTTCTCATAATTCAACAGTGCCCTTTGGCATAGCTATGCTTTTTGCGCTCGCCAGATCGCAATCTCGCAACTGAAATTAATGCGAATTATGCAGTCCAGGAAACCGGGTCAAAAAGTCCGTGTTGGAAGGCCAACGCGAGAACGACTAATTACACCATAGGGTAAACCAGGGGCAGCGTTTGGAATGTGCTCCGAGTCGGTCGCAACCTCTCTGTGGCTTCTTTGCGCTGTTAGATATTTCATTGTCTGGCGGGGGTTTCCGGGGGCCATCATTGCTAACATGGGTACGTTGGGCTGACTTGGCGTGCAAGATTGACTTGTATGACACCAGTTATTGATTGGCGCAAGTTTGTGATTGGCCAATGCTTCATCACTGTCTTTGGGATAACTAAGTGAGCAGTTTTTCTTGGCCGTGCCTCTTAGGGTCGGCCTCTTTCTTTATGCCAGACCAGTTGCCGCTCATGAGTTGGCATGGTTTAATACGCTGACTAAGGAAACAACCACTGTTTACCAGAGACAGAGAAAGAGAGATATTTAATGTCAAGGTGCAAGCACAATTTCTGTCTTCATCTGTCAAAAACATATTTTGGTGAAAAGAATCTGTTTCGAAACATAGACCTTAGTTTTTACTACTGACATAATTAAATGATATTTAGATAGAAGAAAAAAATACACCCCATCTTTTGAGATCTTTGCTCGGAAATACGCTATCTTTTTTCTCGGAATTTACGATGCCGTATGACCAACTGCGTCACATTTGAAGGTAAAATTAAAATGTCAGGTGTATGTTGCTCAGAAGTTTGCAAAGCACACACAGACGCATCCAGTCACTTCGTCTTTTCCTAACATGATTTCAACAAGAGCTAAACGTTTAAATATTTTGCATGCTAACCGCCTACAGCCTGGCGTACGCTGGTGTAATTGCTTGCTTCAATCCATACCAGTTACCATTAAAAACAAATTGATAATGAAACACAACCGTAAAGAAAAAATGAAAATTGAAAGATGAAATGCATTTTGGCCTACGCCTAGTCAAAAAGTGTATGATTGGTTCACACATATTGCTGATATTAAAGTTTGGCTCAGCAAGTCACCTAAGCAAAGTGTAAGCACTGCTTGTCCAAGAACGCGCCATGGGATCCTGACATTTTCATCCTACGATCACAGGCATTTCCGGGGGCCATCATCATGTGATTTGTTCAATGAAAATGTTCAAAAACTTTAAAAAAACCGACTAAAGAAAGAAATTAGAAGATATGGTCGCTATTGACCTGTTTATGGAGCTACAATGCCTGTGGTCGCTCCATTTAAGGCGGAAAGTGTCAGCTTGCACAACAATGCACAAACTGAGGGCACAAACGGAAACCATAATCAGAATTCCTGGCAGGTGTAGATGACATTCACGTCTGGTAATTGCTTTCTATGGAGACCGCTACGTCCATTCCATACGTCCTACCTTTGTAATTATTGATGGTCTTTGGGACGAACTGTTCAGCAGCTATGAGTGTCACTTGTATGCATTATTTTCTTGCGTAAGCACGCAATTATCGTAAGAAATTATTGTTCACGTAGGCTCGTCGTAAATTGTGTCGTAATGTAGTTGGTTGATTGTGTTAGCGCCAATTTGTCCTTTCTTTTTGGACAGCCACCAGAAAATTTGGATATTTATGAACAGTATTACTATTGTTTACTTGAAAATACCACCTGTTATGATATCAGACTATTTTCGGTGTGGTGAAACCTTCCGTTATTGGAGAGAACACAGCCCATATGAAAGCTAGTACCTTATGTGGCTACTGGTTAAATTGCTTAGACTTTGTACACTAGTAAGTTATATACTTGGAAAAAAGAGAGGCGATGTCTCAGTACAATGAAACGTCACACAGTGGCTAAATTCACCATAAAAAGGACACACGTACTAAAAGTCAATACTGGTCATTTTTGTGAAATACGTTGCTTTCTGGAACATTTCTCCTTGCCGGACCACGAAAGATGCATTCATCTTTTCAAAAATGCCGACTTCAGTCAAGCAGTTTGGGAATATGAGGTAGAAAGTAAATGGTTTGTATGACAGTGTTCTAATGTTCAAATAACATGCTTTACATCAGACCACATACTAACTATTGCAAGAGAAAAGAACGAAATTTTCACGACTGGTTTGGTGCTGTACTGCTTAAGGTCACATTACTCCATTGCTGAACACAGGTCTACTTAAAAAAGCCACGCAGATATTGTCTGGGACAGGGATCTATCTCGGCAGCGGGTATCACCATAGCCGCAAAAAATACAGGGTGCACGAAGATATTCATTGTCAGCACGTTTAAAAAGTGGTGAGGATTTCGTGTCGTTATATTGGTTTCTGATCAGACGTGGAGCTGCACGCCCGTGTGGTTGGTGGTTCCTATTTATACAGCTTGACACTTTTCAGCAGCACCATTGTTGAGCGTATTGTCTCCTGTAGCCCTGCCGCCGGTAGGATTACAATTTGCGCTCGTACAGATGTTTGCAAATATATGTCTTAAATTCTCAGAGATTATTGGAAGCGCTGGTGCTCGTTTATTTATAAGAAAAGCAGAACCTGTCTCAGAAGTTCTCCATTTAGGTGCAAGCAGGGGAATTGTCCTGCAAGATGTACCACGTGGTAAAGTTACAACGACTACGGGGTTCCCAGTTTTGCAAACAAAGTGGACTCTGGGTGGAATTGGAAGTTTTTAAAACGTTTTGAATTTGTATATAGCTGTACGAATGACAGGCAGCAATGTTATATAAGCATAAAACATCTTGTCATTGGAAAAAGATGTCTCAATGTTGTGTCTGGATTATATAGGCTGGTGAACTTCAAAACTGCGCAAATGCAGAAGATTGATAATCGATTCTTGATGAAGAGACGACACTTTAAATTATAATTACGTGGCTGCATTAAGGCAGTTGCAAATGTAGGTCCAGTGAAGTATGTAGATGTGTAGTAGGATCAGTGGAATGGCAATACGTGTACATATATTTAATTGATGACTTCTGGACAGAGGGGATAGAGAAAATATAGAAGAGGTCATTTCGTATTTGGATTTTGTACCTTGGTCAACATTGTGTAAAACTTCATTGAATCAGTCACAATATGGACACAACAACAGCATTTGAAAAACGAAATAAAACATATTTGAGATTATAAAGTTGATGTTTTTGTTCCTGCTTTTCTACGACAGAGACGAGCAAACACTGGGCTTGCCAATAACTTTTGTGTGAATGGATGTTTGAGTGTCGGTGAGAAGATGTCATATAGAATCGTGGAAGAGCGACAAAGGTTTGATTGTGCGTAAGAATATGTGCGCTTGGTGCAGGTGATGCTCACACAAACAGTGGTTTGCCTGGTGTACATTGTGTCGTACAGGACCTACAGTCACACATTGTGCGGAATAAATATCTCCATGGAGTGTTTTTCAGGTGTACATACAGGTACGGTTGTGGGTTTTTGCAGCCGTTATCGTATATGAAGGACAATGGGTCTTCGTATAAAACTGATTAACTCTTTGGCGCTCTAAAATGAAATTTCATTTATGATAAGGCCTGACCATATCGTTTCTGCTGCTAAATCATAAAAAGGCATTCGTGTAAAAAGTTGCCATCAAAATGAGCCACATATGCCTATTTAACGATTTACTTTAGATGAAGATATTACGTGTTTTACTGGCCATCACAAAAAGGGCTGAATTTGTGAAACAGAAATTGGGGTGAAATCGAGGGACCCAATCGGCTAAAGATATCAGAAAACAAGGGACGAGAAAAGACAAAAGAGAATTTGTGTGATAGATAAAGAAAAATAGCAAGATAAAAATAACAGGCAGGAAGAGCAAAAGAAACTAGAAAAGATGATTTGCTGCATAGCAAATCTGTGTGTGTGTCTTCAGAGCATATTGGTATGGCAATGTACAACTATTCCATAACACAGGAGTAGAAGTTGGAATGGCATCTCTCTATTGTAGCTTTGAAGGTATTCAAGATTTTAAATTTCTAATGGTGCTATTTAGCATAATTTAAATTGCTACAACTTTTATATTTAATTAATTTGGTGCGCAATGGTCACTAACCCCCTTGTAGAAGTTGGAATGACATCTGTATCTATTAGAGTGTTGAAGATATTCAAGATTGAAAACTTCGAATACTGCTTATTAGCATAATTTAAATGGCTACAACTTTTGTTTTAGATTCATTACATGCACAATGGTCAACAACCCCCTAGTAGAAGTTGAAATGACATCTCTATCTATTATAGTTTTGAAGATATTCAAGTTTTAATATTTCAAATGCTGCTAATTAGCATAATTTAAATGGCTACAACTTTTGCTTTAGATTCATTACATGCTCAATGGTCAATAACCCCCTAGTAGTAGTTAATATGACATCTCTATCCATAATAGTTTTCAAGATATTCAAGATTTAAAATTTCAAATGCCCCTAATTTGCATAATTTTAAACATCTTCATTCCTCTGTATATAACGGTCAAACTCCTTGTATGGAGGTACAATCATGCCAAGTTTGGAGTTTCTATGTATAAAAGTGTCCGAGAAAAGTGTCGGACAAATTTGCTGGTAAAGAAGAAAGAAGAAAGACAGAAAGAAAGAACTAGCATATTGGTATGGTAATGTACAACTATTCCATCACACTGAAGTAGAAGTTGGAATGGCATCTCTATCTATTATAGCTTTGAAGTTATTCAGGATTTAAAATTTCAAATGCTGCTAATTACCCTAATTTGAATTGCTACAACTCTTGTTTTAAATTCATTAGATGTGCACTGTTCAATAACACCCTACTAGAAGTTGGAATGACATCTCTATCTGTTATACTTTTGAAGATATTCAAGATTTAAAATTTCAAATGCCCCTAATTTGCATAATTTTAGACATCTTCATTTCTGTGTATAAAACGGCCAAAGGCCTTGTATGGAGGTACAATCATGCCAAGTTTGGAGTTTCTATGTATAATAGTGTCCGAGAAAAGTGTCGAACAAATTTGCTGGTAAAGAAGAAAGAAAGAAAGAAAGAAACTGGAAAGAAGATTTGCTTGAAAGCAAATCTGTCTGTGTGCCTTTAAAAGTTGTAAATATTAAATGCTACAATTTTTATCCTTGAATACTTCACATTATATTAAGCTTATGGCTGGATGCAAATTTCAAAGGCCAAATGACCTTGACCTTTGACCTTTACAGGTCACATGTAAATTGCACAGTGTTACAATACCCACAATTTAAGCCAAACATGAACCAAATCGGAGTAAAATTGACCAAGTTTGGCAAGATGAAACTTTTGAAGGGCCAAATGACCTTGACCTTTGCCTTTTTGAGGTTACATGTTGTTATAAAAATGTCCAGTGTAGCCATACCTACAATTTGAGTCCAACATGATTAGAATTGGATGGAGATTGGGCCAAGTTATGACTGGATGACACTTTCAAAGGTCCACATGACCTTGACCTTTGAACTTTAGAGGTCACATGTAAATTTAAAAATATGCAGGTTACAATAGCTACAATTTGAGCCCAACATGATCAAAATTGGATAAAAATTGACCAAGTTATGGCTAGAAGAAAGCCACCATCGAAAGTGGCCTTTGACGTTGAAATGACCTTTGACCTTGAGATGACCTCTACCTGAAGTGAACCTTGACCTCAAAAATGACATTTTTGGCTTAAAATTGACCTTTGACCTTGACATGACCTTTGACCTTGACATTTGAGATGACCTTTACCTTGCTATGATCGAACTCCTATACACTCGGAACCACATCTACTATAGTATATAAGATATTGAAGATTTAAAACTTTAATTAGCCCTCATTTGCATAATTTTAAAAAGCATGACCTCTCATTATAAAAAGGCCAGACTTTATCCATAGAAGTATAATTGTGCCAAGTTTGGAGTTTCTACATATAATACTTTTGAAATGAAATGTCGGACAAATTTGCCTGTAAAGAAAGAAAGAAAGAAAGAAAGAAAGAAAGAAAGAAAGAAAGAAAGAAAGAAAGAAAGAAAGAAAGAAAGAAAGAAAGAAAGAAAGAATTCCAAGAAAAACAGAAAATTGTGCGTTGACACACACACTTTAAATAAAGAACTCGAGGAAAAACAGAAAAGTGTGTGTTGACACACACATTTTAATAACATAACAGAAAACTGAAGAGGAATTGGGTGCATCGATGTAAAAGGAACAGAACTGGCGAATAAAAAAAAAACGGGTGGTGGGAAGAGAGTCAACGAATGTATGAAAAACTGTAAGGCGTAATAGAAAAAGATTAAATGAAAGCTCGCCATTCACAAAGTTATGTTTGATTAGAAAAGTTGTCCTTGAACAATTGAATGTGTGATGAATTTATTCCTCTGACCGCTTTCGTGTGGGTTCGGCATACAACTTGTCCTGTTCAGAATTCAAACAACCAGTGTCATGTCGATGCACACTAGTCTTTATCCACATGAACCTGTCTTGACGGGTCTTTAAAATGAAATACCACGTGGTCTCACGAATCCGAATGATCACAGATCTCTAACCAGATCTCTCGTATTAGTAACGCTGTACTGAAAGACAACTGCTTTGCTTGCCTCACAACTGGGCCTAATGGTGATCTCCAAAGCAGGCTTTTCATAATCCTGCCCAAAACACGCTCCGTGCAAACATGTTTTCAAGCACGTTTTCAGTTACCTGCTGCTACTACTCCGACTGCATCAACAACATGCAACTAAATGCTGTTGTCATATGACCAGAATCTTAATATTTCTGCCAATGGTCAACACCCCGTCACGTGCCAAGTTCTTAAAAAGTGGATGGACTGCCTTTGAACTTGCCAGGTCCACCGACCCTGTCCACACTTCGCGTGCATCCAGTTCAGGCCTCTCGAGCAACGCATGTACGAAGTGGCGCGTTAGTAATTTTAGGCAATCATATTTGGGGACTGTATTTACTTGTTAAGTGAAGCTTAGTGTTCAAGTGCAAGCAAATATCAGACATGGAAGACGAGAATGACAACATCTATGTCGTTTTACAATCATCTCACATGAAGAAATCAAGAAATAAGTAATATGAAACTGGATAAAAAGATTTGCTTCAAATCAAATCTGTGTGTCTTCAAAAATTGTAAATATTAAATGCTACAACTTTTGCCCTTTCCTACTTCACATTAAGCTTATGGCTAGATGGAAATTTGAAAGTCCAAATGACCTTGACCTTTGACCTTTAAAGGTCACATGTACATTACAAAAATGTGCAGTGTTGCGATATCTACAATTTGAGCCCGACATAACTGAAATTGGATGGAAATTGACCCAGTTATGACAAGATAAAAATTCAAAGGCCCCAAATGACCTTGACTTTTTACCTCAAGAGGTCACATGTAAATTAAAAAAATATACAGTGTTACAGTATCTACAATCTAAGCCCAACATGAATTAAATCAGTTGAAAATTGAATAAAGTTATGGCTCGAAGAAACTTTCAAAGGGCCAAATGACCTTGACCTTTGACCTTTAGAAGTTACATGTTAATTACCAAACTGCGCAGTGTCGCAATAGCTACAATTTAAGTCCCACATGATTAGAATTGGATGGAAATTGGTACGCTGGATGAAAATTTCAGAGGTCCAAATGACCTTGACCTTTGATCTTTAGAGGTCGCATGTAAATTACAAAAATGTACTGCGTTACAAAAATTTTTCTAAGCCCAACCGGAAACAAATTAGATGAAAATTAAACAGGTTAAGACTAGAAGAAAATTTCAAATGGCAAAATGACCTTGACTTTTGATCTTTAGAGGTGATATGTAACTTTCAAAAATGTGCAGTGCTGCAATACCTACAATTTGGGTCCAACATGGTCAAAATTCGATGAAATTGAAGTTAAAGACTGGTTTTTATTTTTATCTGATCAGGCCGTCAGGTAGGCCTAGTCGGGTCTGTTCCAAGACCAAGGCCTATTAACAAAGGAGCACCATATTCGCTTTATTCTGTATCACATCCGCTCGGGATGTTTGTATTGGGAATGCAAACACGGTGCCGCCAGTTAGTAAAATGACTTGTCCGGGGATTAATGGCACCGAAACAAGTTTTGCGCTGGCTCCCCGCTGATGACCTGATTTTATTAAGGCTAATAAAGCCTAAAATTTTCTTCTTAATGTCAAATTTTATGAATATGATTTGTTCCTTTTACAAGTTAATTTGCTCTAATGATTTAGAACTGTGCAGTTTTTCAGTCAGTGGTACGGAATAGGACTTTGCTCTTAGAAGATCGGACTTGATAGTGTTCAAATGGTTCATGGGCTTACAGATTTAGGTTTGTTAAGTTTCTCTTCGTATTAAATTTGACAGAGTCATGGCTGGATGAAAATTTCAAAGGTCCCAATGACCTTGACTTTTGAGCTTTTAGAGGTCAGATGTATATCACAAAACTGTGCAGTGTACAATAGGTACAATTTGAGCCCAACATGATCAAAATTGGATAATAATTGACTGAGTTATCGCTAGAAGAAAATTTCGAATGGCAAAATTAACTTGACCTTTGACCTTTGGAAGTCACATGTAAATTGAAAAAAAAATGTGCAGTGTTACAAACATTTTAATTGAAGTTTGGTAGTTTACTTGTACCTATAATAGTTATGAGATATTCAGATTTAAATTTTAGAATGGCCCTAATTTGCATAATTTTAAAAAACGTTGAACCTCTTTAAAAAAACTCAAGACTTCATGTATGGAAGTATAATCATGCCAAATTTGGAGTTCCTACAAATAATACTTTTCAAATGAAATGTTGGAAAAATTTGCCTGTAAAGAAAGAAAGAAAGAATTCCTAGAAAACAATATGTCTGTATTGGCACATTGAATTCGGTGTCCTCATTGGTCAACATTTGGACCTGTCCACACCGATATTGGCCTACATCTGCGGCATCGGCTTTGGTGCACATAGGCACGGTCAGGTCCAAAGACCCATGTGGAGACATGATCCAAAGATTAACCGTATACTGCAGGCCTAACCCGTAGAAAATAATAAATCATTAATCATAAGAGACACATAGACGCTTGCATGATGCAAGATGGACTCGAAACTTGTTGTGCTCAGACATAACCGGAGGCATGTCAGATTATCCACAATCCCCTATAGTTCTAAACATCTACAGCCTGTGCAGTTGTTACGCTAGCAATCACATTTTGGGCTCCAATGTCTCAATTTGCACGTCGATGCATGATGAAGAGTTAAAGTAGGCCAAAGAATTTTCAATAGCTACACTCGAACCTTAAGTTAGACTGCGTGAACGCACCCCAACCTCCATGTATCCATATTTCACCAGTTCTCCTCTTTGGAGTGTGTTTTCTCTTGTTTTAATTGGTCTTGAAATTAAATATGTGGATTAGTTGAACTTTCTATGGGTTTAAGATTGGCCACGAAAAGTGTGCATGCCCTGGAGCTTACCCAGGTATTTATGGATTATCGCATGGTTGGGTCTGTATCAGCGCCTGCACCAACCCCCGAGCCCCTGTATCGTCACGAGACCGAAGGTCAAGTTACAATGCGGGGTGAGGGGGTTGCCGCAGGCCCGATATAGACATGTGATATTCTTTTTTATTACCATTCAAACAGAAACTTCAATCTTCTTTTCTGTGGTCAGAATTCTGTCACCCAGGTAGCTCAGTGGGCATGTCCCCTCTGTCGGCAGCCATTTTGAGTGAGACACAAGGGGGCAACCCAACCTTGCCCAGAAGCATGCTTGTAATTGGTTAAAAGTTTGAGGTTGGTTTTTACAAGAGTACTCTTAATTGGCTAAACAGAAATTGAGCACATTGTGCTTATACGACTTGTATCAGCTTCCTTCTTGCTTTGGGGGCCATCTGTATTGAACAACCTTTACGTGTATGGGGGTGCCAAGTGTAACATCAATTTTGTGGTTATTTTAATTCATCTCGTGGACGAAATCCGTAACTTCTCACAATTTCGTCCACAGAATTGTTAAGAAGACCTATATCAATTTTGTGTACAGAATCCATAAGTTAATCAATTTTGCACATGAAATCCATGAATTTATCAATTACGTCCACGGAATCGAGAAAAGCTACCAATTTTGTCCAAAAATAGTGTACGCCTACCAATTTTGTTCACAGATCCTGTAAGTCTGTCACTTGTGTCCACAAAATTGAATAAACTTAGGATTTTGTCGAAAATCCAGATCGATTCTGTCAAAACTTGTCACTCTATTAATCAGTTTTCTCCCTGAAATTCTAATATACAGTTAATAGAATTGAATAAAGTTTCAAGAAATTATAACCCTTCTACGATTTTGTGGACGAAATTGGGAAAGAAAATTACGAAATCCAATCAGTTTCACAGAATTCATTAAAACCTGTTATTTCATTTCTGTGCGCATAGTTTGAATTTCGCCCACAAAATGGAATAAGGTTATTTCTTGAGAGAAAAAACGATTGGGGAGCAGGTAATGCTTATATGAACCCCTCTTGTGAAAGCAAAACCAAAACAAAACAAAAAACAAAAAACAAAAACAAAAACTAAAAAACAAAAAAAAAAAAAAAAAAAAAAAAAACCAAAACCAAAACCAAACCAAAACAAAACACCCCCCTCCCAAGAAAAAAAATTGTTAGCTTCTGATAACGTCGTCAAGGGTGTTTGTTGGTTCGTGATTCTAAGCTGTTTGACTTGACACGCTAGGGTTTTAAAACGTCACATTTTACCAATTTCGTGGACAAAATCGACAAAGTTTTTTCAATTCCGTGTGTTTTAGAATTTTGTGAATAAAACTGAGGTACTTTTTGTGATATCTAGCACGAAATTGAGAAACTTAACGATTCTGTTGGCAGAATTGTATTATCTTTAGATTTCCGTGAACAAAACTGTCATACTCTACAGTTGTGTACACGAAATCAACTAATCTATGGATTTTGTGAAGTGTTCTTCGTGCACAAAATTGGATAACATATGGATTGAGTGACATGTTTTTCGATTTTTTGCACAAAAACATTTGATCAAAAAATGGCATGTGTGGATAAAAGTGGAAAGCTTTTAAAATTTTATGGACTAAATTCAAAACCTTACCCAATTCTGTGGTCGAAATTGGTAAAATTAAGGATTCTGTGGACAGAATTAATAAACTTAACAATGTTGTGGACGAAACCAATATATTCAAGAATTCTGTAGACCCCAAATTTCAATTTCGTGGACGAAATTAATAAAAGGTTACACTTTTGTGCAAGAAATTCATAATATTGTACGATTTTGTACACAGAACTGAAGAAGTATTTACAATTCCGTTCACAAAATTAAACAGGCTTGTTAGATTTTGTGAAATACTTTCAGTTTTTGTGATTTAGTTCTTCCAGTCTCGTGCACAAACTTGTAAGAGCAGTTAGATTTCGTGGTGGGACTTCGATTTTGTAATTTACTCTTTCAATTTTGTGAATCCTGTTGTGATTCCCTCCATGAAAACGATAAGTATTACGATTTCGTGCGCGAAATCAATAATGTTCCACTTGGCACCTCATACTCATGTACGAGCACGGGACACGTGCATGATGTCCAGGGATATATTAGCATCGAGTGTTAATGGCGAGCGAAGCTCGCTCTTATGGTTATGTGTAAATGTTGAAATAGACCATTTCATAGGACTCGGGTTTATCTATTTCACTTCGGGATGCATACCCTGCTTTGTTCACATTTTGTGCTCTACCACGCTGGCCGGATTACACGTGGAAGGATACGAAAGTAAACCATAGGATGTGCTTGGATTTAACGAAAAATCAAACCTTCAGCAAACTATAAATGCACGTTTCACCAGTGATGTGACATTTTGGGTAAGATTTGCACTGTTCGGCACAATCCGTGCTATAATCACTAACATTAGCCGTGTCCTCCGTTGTAAACATATGACGGCGTGGGCCCGACTTGGCTATTTGCTGATTGGACAATCAGGCCAACAATGGAGTGCATAATTAATTACGGTCCGGGAAAAGTTTGGTACAACTCGGTATGAACAGGTCTATTACCGAGCAGGCAAAGCCAGCGAGTCGCCGGGTATGGGTTTGGATTTTCTTCGTAGTAGCGGCCACCGTAGATCAGCTGGACGAGCTCCATGTGTTTGTCCTCATTGGTGGCCACTGCCTTTTACACGAAGTGACCAGTGAGGACGAACAACTCATCATGACTTCCTGTTGGTTTCTAACATTCCACAGAATAAACACAACACCGCACCCACGGTCAAGTTAAAATAAACAGAAACTGATCGGATTAAATTCTTCAAACTGAGCGTTTAAAATCGGAAATAGGCTAATTCAATCTTGAATAGCAATTTGTGTTTGAGGTGACTTGCATGCACTGCAAAGAAGTTTCCCAGCTAGCATTAAAGGTTGGCCCAACATTGGCACAACGTTGGCATGGATGGCCCAGCATTGGGCCAATGTTGGGCCTACTCCCATTGTTAACTTGGTTGTTTTCACAACCGGAACTAGTTTATTTCATTCACGCCATGTCACTGTTACCTTTGAACTTTGACCTGACCTGAATGACTTTCAGCTTGTATGACGCAATGCCAATATGAATGGGTCCACCCATTCTCAGTCTGGTCCGGCGTTTATCGCCATCCGACAAAAGTTTCGCGCGCTTTTTGGGCTACACTCATTACATATTAATATCACAATAGTGTTTGTTTGCATGTATTGGCATCATTTGCGGCCCGCAGTTTTCCATTTGCGGCCCAACAGTGGTCATTTGCGCCTGAAGCCGAGCGTTTAAAATCGGGAATAACTCAATTTAAATTCTTATCGTAGGCTATGACGCAATATGAGTGGGTCCGCCTGGACTGAGTTCGATCCCGCATTTACCCCCACCCTACAAAAGCTTCGCTCGTTTTTTGGGCTACACTAAATACTATTAATCTGTGTACAGGTATAGGTCCGGGACATAGGTCTATCTCGGAGAAGATCATCATAAACTATCCTTGTTCACTGGTCCTACAAGGAATAAAAGAACGAGCAGCACCTTACCAACAATGCTAGCACCGCTGTCCTGCCTACCAGTACGGCAAATTACCGTCTGCTTTACCGGAAGTACAAAAGTAGGGTTATTAGTACGGTTTCCCAGCTCCGCCTTTTCAACAAGCTGGTACCCACACTTTTAGGGGCCATTTATAATTTTCAATGTTTTAATATTTGGATTCTTTTGCCAAACTGGCGGGACCCACCAACCCACCCTAAATTTGGAATGTGAAAAATTGATGTACCCAGACATGAAGCTAGTATACATTGCTGAAGTACCATATACTTGCATATATGTACTGTCAATCAATGTCGTTATAATACCCATGTTTTTGATAATACATTATTTAAACAACAAGGATCATCACATATATAATAAGTCTTTTGATTATAGTTTTTTATTATTGTTGAAAACACACATCTTGTTAGTAATAATAATATAAAATTTAATACCATGTGTCTACTGTCTACATTGTCAATGGTTCCATCCCAGCACCTAGGCCATGTTTTCTGGCTTTCCATCATATTACTTCTTGATTTTGAGACTTCCAACCCCTGTTGGTTAAATGGTTCTAATCTTTCTTGTGTTTGTTGAACTGGTAGTACGATGGAAAAGCCAGAGAACAGCCTTTCAAATTTGCACACATGTCCTTCAGTGTTTGCATCTTGGTGAGGTCTTTTAGGCTTGCTGTGACAAAGAAATATGTGCCTCAAGTTCATGGTATTTAATGCAAATATCATTCTATTTCCACAAAATTCCAATTAAAGAAAAAGATAATTATGAATGGCCCCTTAAAGGGCACTATAGTGAATTGTACATTTCTGCCCGCGTTTAGGCCTATACTATTATTGTGTAGTTAATATCCAATATAGTAATAACAATTACACTTTGTTATATGGCTTGGCTTACATCATTCTGTGTATTGGGTCAGATGGCCCTCTGTCGACTTAGACTATCTGAAGGCCGAAGCTGATGCAGGGACATCTGACCTAATAGACAGAGTGATACAGATCAAGCCATATGTCATGATAATCTACTTATTGCCAACATATCCACGTATATACACACATTCATTCAATAAAATAAACAAGTCTTTTTCGATTTCAAATGAAAACTCATTTAATTTGTTCAAACAGCTAATAATGCTTTAATGGGCTTTGCATGTGCATCAAAAAACCTTTTTAATGCTCATTATATATTCATTGACTTCATTTGCATAATAGACATTTCTGCTTGTGAGGGAGGCCAGAATCCTGTCTCTCGGCCTTGGGTCTCCATTATAGTGTGATAGAGGTGGGTGATGATCTTTTTTTTTTTTTTTTTTTTTTTTTTTTGCTTTACGGTACTCTGATTGGCTGATAATGGAATACATGTAGGTAGGGTATGCAAGATGTAGCCTAACATGATTTGTTATACAGGTTTCTTGGCCAGCCGAGTGATACAGCTTTGCTGGGTGATGCCACGTACAACTACACCTAGATGGGATGGCGCATTCCTATGTATCATCCAAGCTTGAACTGTGCTAGGTGGCAAATTTACCCTGCATAGTGTCTTGTTTCTATGTGATCATAACTGATCCCATCTGAGGTATCGCTGCCTCGTAGCAAACTGAACTGGTGATGCTTTCAAGGTCCTATATAGACCTAGGCCTACGTGAGCGCTTGGTGGGCATTGACTAAGTTTTTGCATATTGTTTTGATTCTACAGTAGAATTAGATTGAAGAATGTAGGCCTATATTTACATTCTGTTTTGTTTTTAAACCATCGCAAGAATAGTATTCGCTTTCATTTTTGATGAAGCACCTCCTGTAGATTTACTCATTCCACCATAATGACGCTTTTCCCATTAGGCCTAATATCTAAATGTCGTCTGCTAATTGTATTTACTAATTTCGGAAAAAAGTTTGGATGAAACTTGCATGGAAGATCATTCCAAATAATATGCCCATGGTCAACAACTTTCCATGGCGCGCTCTGGGCAAATTGCGCCCAAAGCGCGCAAAAGAAAGCTGTTGACTCGGTCTTCTGTCAGGGTGGAATGAGTTAAGTCAGACCAAGGAGGGTACACTCTACCCTCCTTGGTCAGACAGATTCACAGCGCACGGCAGATTTGCCACACATGGCAGCACAGCGACTGAGCAATTCTACCAAACTTACCGAAACGCTGTTGCTCATTTACATATTGCACGGGATATTCCAATACGTTTCCTGTTTTACATCGTGAAACAAGTTAATCAAATTATTGTTTAATAACATGTGAGCACTATTAGGGGTCATTATCCAGCCCCTCATGCGTAGGATGAATTATGAGGTTTTCTTTCTGCACATTTTACCCCAAACAATTATGTCAACGTGAAGTTTCACACCTAAAAGCAAAACACTTTATTTTTCAAAATGAGCTACTTAGCACACATGTACAAGAAGTAGGCCTACATATATCTGTAAATCTTTAAAACGTAGATAAACTTATTGTTTTACATTGGCCTATGTGAATGGTCTTACACTGATGTGAAAGCGATTTAAATGCTTGAAGTTCGTTTCCACATGTATAAAAAGATTTACACTTATGTGGGCCTATACTTGTGGCTTAAATGCTAAATATAGTGGTTAATTTGATGATAAGACGGCTTGTCGAGTTTTAGTATTTAATCCATCATTTTACAAATGTGTACAAGATTAACGTATGCATGTGTGCTTGCGCATAATAATTTTACGCATATAACAAACAATTACAAACGTATATTCTTTTATATACATGTATTAGTGTAAAAAATGTATGAAAATTTTTCTCACAACAGCAATAATAATAATAATAATAATAATAATAATAATAATAATAATAATAATAATAATAATAATAATAATAATAATAATAATAATAATAATAATAATAATAATAATTATGTGCAGATTTTCTGCACATATATACAAAAGATTTACACATATGTATAACAGAATTACACGCAGGCCTACGTGTAAATCTTTTTCACATATGTAAAGTAAACGGCACATTTACATACGTGAAATGGTTTTGATACACATGTGGACAGATTTACACATATGTGAACAACTTTTACACATTATGTAGTTGTTCTTTTATACATATATGTGCGAAAGATTTACATATAGGGCCTACATTAAAAAAATTACACATATGTGTCAATCTTTTACGCATGTAAAATAAATGATCATTCATGTGAAACAGTTCAACATATACATGAGAAAGATTTTCATTTGTATGTGCCAAAACGTGCTTGCAAGAGGCCTACAGATCTGCTAATCTTTTTAGGAAGAGCATGCACTCGCAGTTCACGCTATCGATTTTGTAATTTTACAGTGGTCGCAACTGTCTCTTTTCGGGACACAGAACGCCCTTGTTTGAACTGCGGTCGTGGTCTTAATTTCGCGACTACCAAAAACGAACATTATTAAATCCGTCACATTATGCACATCACAGCCGTAAAACTGACGTTGTGACCGAGAACCAATGTCCAGCAATTCACCACAGAAGACAGGGACAACTGCCAATCCCATGATGCAACGGTAATGACGCAATGCTTACACCACCAGTTTGAAATGTTGGCTCAAGCTTGTTTGTAAAACTCCTTAACAATTCCAGGCAAGAATACGCATTGACAAAATTCTGATTTGTTAATTGCTACTTGTAAAAAAAACTTCTTTTAACAAAATACATTAAAAAGCTGCTAGCTACATTCAATTATTTGTATCATACTTGTGATAGTTTGGGTTGATATTAGATTCGTTCTACAGACCCGGTTTTATTAGCCTTAAATCATTAAGTTTCTATACCTGGTGAAGTTTCAACAAGAGCACAATGTTCATGTGACTTTGGCCGGCTTTAAGTCTTCATACTATGTCTACATGCATATACAAATAAGTTTCATAGGGGCCTCTTCTGATACATTTATCATGAAACTTAAAGATTTTGAAAAAAATTAACTATAGTACAGGCTTTTTTCTCGAAAGTCATACGGAAAAGAGATACATTATTTTTCTACTTCTATTGCTGTTTGTGATGTTACTTATGTGTGTGTCTATGTTACTTAGTACTATAGATTTGTGTGCTTGTATGTTGTCACGTACATTGCCCTATTAACAGAATGTCATGTTTATATTTTTGATGCAGGTAATAAAGTTCATTTCATTTTTCATGACCCCCTATTCTTCTTGTCCATACGAGTCGCTTGGAAGCCTTTCCCCCGACCTTTTCACATAAACTTTTTCCTGTACATAGTACCTTATCAAGTGAAAAGAAACACTTATTTTTCAATATATTTTTCATCTTTTTTTCCCCCTTTGGTATACAGTTCGGTACAATCATGAATATTTCGTCCACATGAAATTCTCTTTCCAGGAATGTCGGTAAATTTTGACTTACAATCTCAGCATATCAATTCCAAATATTGTTTGAACCTTTTCCTCTCCCTGCCTCCCTACCTACAAACAAACTCTGAACTCTTGCGCAAGTTATCAGCAGCTCAGTTTAAAAAGTCTGGCATGCTGACCATGTGGTACATTGAAACTTTGAAGTTCTTGGTTTTGGGAAAGTTGATGTGATCTGGTGTGACGGCAAATCCAAACTGGGTATCCAGTAATTGGTCAGCAACCCCACGGTATATCACTGAAAGTAAGTGATATAAAAAACAAACCATAAAGTTTGCTCTGTACTGGTACTTATACAATAGTTTGAGCTTGTTTACATTCAGCGTTTTTCACGCACCTATACACGTTGGGGTAAATTAGATTTACCGCTTTTTCTAGAAAAAAAATCCATCATAATTTAGGCGTTTGGCTTTTCGACAAGCTACTCCACGCATTGCGTGGCTGCACTTACGTGCTGAATACCCTTGAGTGGCACCATGGAGGAAGAAAACTAGTTCTTTCCTCCATGATGGCACCAAACGCAATTCACTGTCGAACCTGTTACCATTTTGGTGCCTAAACATAATCATCACCGATGCAGCTTGTGTACTACGGGAATGTCACACTTTCGGCTCACGTATCGTTTTATATGATGAGAATGAGACCAATATTAGAATCCACCCCCATCGCTTATTTACGATATAGATTCTAGGGTGGAACTATACACGAGCGGCACATTCTTTTCAAATCTCCGGGCTTATTTTATGAAAACGTCTCGAACAATTTGGAAGTTTAAGGCAATCAGCGATTTGAAAAGCAATTAAAGAGTGTATTCTGAATGGTATAATCCACCTCTGTTGCTTAAAACATTTCTTACAGACTTACCTTCAAGACAGTCGTAGTTAAAAATAAAACAAACCCCCCCAAAAAGAAAAAGTAAAAATAACAAAAACAAACATACAAACAAAAAATCCACCCCCACCCCCCCAAAAAACACACACACAAAACAAAAACAAGCAAAAAACAAGCCAACCCCCCCAAAAAAACAAAAACAAACAAACAAAAACAAACCCTCAAAACACACACACACACACACACACACACACACACACACACACACACACACACACACACTAACCAAAAATGAACAAAAACGAAAACAACACCCCCCAAAAAAAAAAGAAAAGAAAAGAAAAGAAAAGAAAATTACAGCAAGCGATATCTGAAGAGGTAAACGGAATATCTTGAGACGGAATATTTGGGAAGAACTATATAGTAGTGTAACTGCATCATAATGCAACATATAGTGATGTTTCTACACATGTTTTCGGTTGCACGTTTTTCAGTTAGTTTCGTTGTTTTTGAGGCACAACGCCACATGACATATCGATACACTTCAGATGACATACCGTGGTGGAGTGGAGGGAGTTGTCGGTGTTGCTCGCTTATCACACAAAAAAATCCTCCTCAAATGATTTAACAAAATGATTCCAGATTCAAATTCCTCTAAAAAAGACCTTTTCAGCTCAAACCGGTCTGCTTACTGTGAACGGTTATTTCAAAGATCATCTGCCTCATTCATTTTATTATATTGTCCTTTCTCAAAGTGTTTTGATGAAAATGTCCAGGGAAGACTAACCACGATACAATGTAATATGCCAATAGTCAACAGCTCTCCTCGGCGTACCATGCATGGGCTATTTCTTAGCGTCCAATGTGCGCCGAGGAAAGCTGTTGAAATAGTCCAATAATGTGATGTTTTAACTTTCTCAGTGCCACATTTTTGGCTGAGTCAACAGCTTTCCTCAGCGCGCTTTGTGCCGAATGCGGCGAGCAAAGCCGTTGACTAGAACTATTATATTTTATGTAATTGTAGGCATGTTGCTACTTGAATGAAAGGTCTTTTTGTAAGGAACATAATCTAGCACCCTTATTATCATTTAGAGCAGTTCAGTGGTTAGATGTTAGTTGCAGTAGGCACTGACACAGTAAACGGTTAAGAAGACCTTTCATTTAGGTACCTTTATGCCTGGTATTGAATCGATACATCCAGAGTTGGTCCAGGTCAACAGCTTCAACGCGGTATGCTTTGGATGCATGGGAGCAGAAAGGGTGCACGTGGAATCCTTGTTTTGGTCTCGTTCCCTGACCCCCATGTTTTGCACTACTGGATCCGGTCTTGTCCAATATATTGCTTGCTCAAGGACCTCCCTGTCAATTCCCCTGTAGATAACAGAATTACAAATTCTCCTGTGGATCATCAGTCAGAAAATTTTAAGTTGCGTGCAAAAACAAATTCCATAATTCTTTGAATAAAGCGTGGTTCAATATCGAGAGTTGGTTGTCGCTGTTGTGCAAGCATGACATTTTTTCATGAATCGTCCACGGGGGGAGCCACCTGTTACGCACACCTGGGCAAAAATTATCACACAAGTTCTCAAAGAAGCTCACTGCATCTTTTTTAAGACACTTCACTGATGTTCACACGCGATGTTGTACTCTAGACCTTGATCCCCTTCCCCCCATTTTAATATTTAATCTTACTTTATACTAAAAAAAGCACACATAGGAGACCTGTTGATGGAGGCATTTTATTTTGATGGGTTTCCGCGGACGTTTCATTGAAATATTTGCTGAAAGCCCAATATTTAAGAATACGATTAAGTAAACGCCATTAAGATTGGAGTCTTGTCGCCATTGATCCATTTGCCAGGAAAGCACCCGAAAGTGTATGATATTAACAAATGAACTATCGGGAATGTTTCCAAATGATTTCCGTTCGAAGGTAAGAAAACTTGATATTGAATACACTGGTTATTATGAACTGATTAGAAAATTTTTGAAGAAAATGCGTAACTTCCATGTATTGGAACACCAGAAAGAAAAAATAAAGTAATAAAAACAAAAATATCAAGACAATTTTGTTACATAGGATATTTCTGGCAAGAGTGCTCGAGTGCTCACCAGGTCATAAAAAGCTGTTAATGCAGTCTTACCAAAGGCAGATAAAACTTTAGCTGATACAGGGCATATGTAAGGGTCGTGTAACATGGCAACCCAAGTGCAACTTGAATGTTGGATCTTAGGGTCTTAGGTAAGGTAGGATCGGGTTTCCTAGACACACGAATTTATAGGGATTGCCAAAATGCTTACAGAAAAAAAAAAAAAATCTTGGGTACATTGTGACCTGGATTCCCGACAAATCACGCATGCAGGATCCTTTCCTATCACTTTTTATACGGTGCATCAGGCCCAAAGTGTATTGAATATATGATGTTGTTGAACTTAATGGTGACAGATTCCTTTGAAAGAGTTTTTTTGTTGCAGTAAAAATATGGATAAGGAACTATTGCAATCACATATCAATGCAGTCTTGCAGGCTGAATAACAGTATGTCTAATGTGCTTTGATTTAATAACACAAAACGGCCCGTCAACAGCACTCTAAGGTCACGTTTTGCCAATTTCAACCAGGAACAAAATATAATGATGATGATGATGATGATGATGATGATGATGATGGTGGTGGTGGTGGTGATGATGATGATGATGATGATAATAATGTTCTGGGTTGAACAATACTTATGTAAAGAGAGAAAGAAACTGTGTGTGTGTGCGTGCGTGCGTGCGTGCGAGCGAGCGAGCGAGCGAGCGAGCGAGAGAGAGAGAGAGAGAGAGAGAGAGAGAGAGAGAGAGAGAGAGAGAGAGTGAGAGAGAGAGAGTCAGAGTCAAACAATTTGAATAAGACAACTCTATTTCTGTTGTCCATAGCTTCAACAGCGCTACAATGTCAGTGTGTCTTGCGGGCCTTAATCTATAAACAAACCTACGCTACAGAAATAATGAATCATATCTTCTTTAACAATGGCCAGGTGTCATATCATCAAGCCCATGGCTGGGGATCTTGGGACCTGACAGGTCTCTGCTATGTCTTTCCACAAATAAACGGAAATGAAATCTGAATTTAATGTGAAACGGAGATTGGAATGTTAATTACGACGCGCCTGGCCTGGCTTCCCATAGGTAAGGGCGCTGGCGCACAATGCTGTCCCTGGCTGCTGACAAGATTATCAGGCATTCTTCATCAGAAGTGGGCTTTGTTTAACCGTACGGAGCCACAGGTAAGCCAAGCAGCATGTAAGGAAGCCAAACTCTTGGAACGCCAGGTGATGTTCCACCGTTGTCAAGGTAACCGAGTCATCTTCTGTAATGATTAATTCTCATATTTGTTTCATAATTTTGATTTTAAATCACCATTAGAGATGTCAATGAAATGTGCATTTCTAAAGCACAAGATGTCAAAATGGGAAATGTTCGCGCATATGTTTCAGAACTTTTGAATGGATTTACTACATCGACAAGAATTCTTTGTTTTATATATATATATATATATATATATATATATATATATATATATATATATATATATATATATATATATATATGTATATATATATATGTATATATATATATATATATATATATATATATATATATATATATATATATATATATATATATAAAACAAAGAATTCATATATATATATAACAAAGAACTCTTATGTATATATATATATACGTACGTACGTATGTATGTATGTATGTAAAAAAGTATAGACACATTTGTTTTACATGGATTGTGAAAGAAGTCAAGCTGACTTATCGAGTCACTCTCCATGGCACAGATGTTAGCGTATACTTCCTACCTTGCCTGGTGGAGGAAACCGAAGAACTCGGAGAAAACCACCGTGCACGGTTAAAGTGGTAGGAACTTTTTCCACATGCTGCCCAGGACGAGAATCGAACCCGGGTCGCAGAGGTGAAAGGCGAGCGTCTTACCGCTCAGCCAACCGTGCACCCCGTATGTATGTATGTATGTATGTATGTATGTGTGTGTGTGAGAGAGAGAGAGTTTCAAGATATCAGAAATATGAAGACAGCGGCATAAATTTGGGGCCCAAGGGAAGAAAAACAAATTGACGTCCCTGTTATTATACACTAGATTCACAAAACAATTTTATCTGATCCTGAATTTAATCCTTAAGCTAAACTCATGTGTTTTTGGACCTGAACTACTCAATCATTAGTCTAACATTTTATCAAAACTTCCAAAATTTACCAATCTATGTTCTTGGCCATTATGTGAACTTTGAGTTTAACGTTTCAATTTTAGTAAATAAAAGTTGGCTTGTTTCAGAACCTTATTTCTAAATCTGGATCAAATCAATATTTAGACATAAACCTGAAATGTTAATCATACGTTTCGTGCCTTGACCACACAGACACACATTGCTTTACACTAAAATTATTAATACGCTATTTAGATCCAGGTTATATGTATAATTTGGGAAAAACTAGCCGATATTAGATTGATCCCATGTTCGGCATCAGATCAAAATTCTTTATAAATATGGCCACTGTCAGTTGATTACCAACTTGCTGGAATAGGAAGGAAGCTTTATGTGCACTTTACCCATTATTTCTCGCCAACCATAGAATTGTGACTAGCACTAACATTCAATTACCGGCAAAATGTTACTTATATTATAGGCTATATGTTAAAGCGTTATATATAATGATCGAAGACAAAAGAGTCAGAAATTTTAATACAAAACGCAAGAGATGGCACAAAAAACAAACTTCCCAATCATAATGTATGTAGTAGAAAATCTGCACATGTGTGTGTGTGTGTGTGTGTGTGTGTGTGTACTCTCGGCCAATCACTGTGGTTCATGAATAAAAGAAGTTTAGTAACTCTTTACTAGTATAGATGGCATCATAATAGAAATGTCATAGTGACGATACTAAAAACTCCGTTCAATGTGTTTTTGACATGACGCTCTTTTGACGACATTTACAAGGTACCGCAAATTAAACAAATATAAAAAAGAAAAACACCCCCCCCCAAAAAACAAGACCCCCCCAAATCCAACATGAATAAATAAATTTACACACAGCATTTGAACATTTGATAGGCCTGTATGGTTGAATGAAGAGGTATATGTAATCTCTCCAAGTCTTGCAATTTTAAACTAGAGAGAACCGTGGCTTGCTTATTTACATTTGATGAAAAGATGTATTAGAAATTCAGATAAAAAGCCTGCGTAAAAAATATAATCTCTCCAAGTTTTGGAAGTTGAAACCAGAGACAACCGTGGCTTACTTATTTACATTTGACGAAAAGATGTACTAGGAATTCAGACAAAAAGTCTGAGTAAAAATATAACACGATGATAATTCGAATCTTTATGGTCAGACTAGATCAACAGCAATTCCTCGTCATATTATGGGCGCTAATTGTCACAAAAACCTGCCCAAAACACCTGTTGGCCTAAGACAAGTTTCTCGTCAAGGTTATATTCGGACTAATTGATAAAACTGCAAAAGTAAAGAAAAAGAGACAAAGCAGACAATATGTAAAATCACCACCCGACAGCACCCAGTCTGCGCGGGGAAGTGTTACACAGTACACACCCCCTGCACTTTACATTATTTTGAAATGCAGTAAATGTGAACATGACGGTTGTCAACGGATTCCGATAATAGTTCATTTTTTTTGTTTCCTGGCACAGTAATATCATATCGGCATTGTAGGACGGGAAATAATGGACTTAAGCAACCGAATAAGGTACATATATAGTATTTTGGTATCAGTAACAGCTACGGGGATGCAACACAAAGAAAAGAGCTAAATGGGAGTGGGAATCCTTGGCTACGATATCAATGAAAGTGAAAATGGAAACACGTTCGTGTGGAGCACCCGCATGAAAACCAATTATTATTATTCCTGCTACTTGAGAGATCACAACACCTCGTTCTTAACCAAATACAAAACACATAAACTTCGGAATTCACATAATTAACTTACAAAGATTTTTTTTTTCATTTGGTTCGGTTATAATTTTTAAGCTTACATCTATGTTGCCTTATTGCAAGATGTCTTACAGACCGAACTAAATATATGTCTAGCTCTTGTCTCTGAGATTCTGCAAAACACTGAAAAATGTTTCAGAGACAGACCTACACCAGTGCCATGAGCCAAAGTCCAGTTTGCAGCTACAACCACTTTATTTTAAGATATCTCAATTATCCCGCAAAACGTCAGAGATATAAAACACATTTTCTTTGGCATAAATGGATTCATGATCAACCGTGACTGAGTTATATATAAATGTATTCATAATTTACATATTTTCTGAGACTAATAGAGGCACGTGTAAACTGGTGTAAAAGTCGTGTATGATCTTTATCATAAATTCTTTTTGTCTCATACTTACATATGATAAGATTTTTTTTTGGTCATTTCATTTCTTTCTATTTCGAACAGACACGGCGGTAACCTGACTCCTTCTGTCTAATTTCGCTGAGGCATGTTTAGTTTATTTGAAAATGTTTGCATGTTGAAATATAGTGATATCTTTCACGAGGGTAACGAGTTTTCTCAGTATAATTTGGGAGCACAACCCAAATCATGAGCTGGAGATTGCAGAAAATGTTCTCTGTTTGAGAAAGAAAATATTTTTTATTCAATTCAGTCATAGTTGACCAGACAATACGAGAATTTTGCTTTTAGGACACTTGGAAAACCAGTCTCGGATGTTTTTTTCGGTTCTACCATCTGGTATGGCAACTGCTTATCTTTTTGCAGTGGCTTCATTTATGCACGCATTTCTACACCTATTGTACAATACCGTTCAAGCGAAGACGCTTGTACATGACGAGATGGTGCGTATCTATAATCCACTCAGATGATTATGATACAGGCTTAAGATAAATGTTAGTGTTAGGACATGCACGGTAACCTTGATTAACCGATAACCTTGTTATGTACCGAGTTCTCAGTGTGAAGAAAGTTATTGACTCATGGTGATATCATTGGTAAACTCTGGACCATTTGTTGTAGATCTTTACCTGAATGTTTGCCGCTTTTCACAATGTTCACCTCACTCTTCATGCTGTTTTTGTAAACTTAGGGGGATTTCTCTAATAATTTTGACAGAAATTCAGAGAGCTTACTTCATTCCAACATAAACTATTTAGATTCGCATTCCATTTGTTAGTGCAGTGCATAGGGTAAAGAGTGATACTATTTGTTAAACAATATAAGACGGATTAACGACGAAAGTACACTTAAGTATTTGTACATGCGTTTCCTGCTCTATGACGCCCTGCCGCCCCCCCCCCCCCCACTAACGGTTGTCGACTATATCTCTTTGCCAGTTGGTCTGCCAACTATACTATTTCGCTTTCGTGGCTTAGTGTGCCCTAACATAACTGTTGACCCATGTGAAAGAAAACCACGTGTCCCAAACCGTCCATGAAAACTTTCGTGACACAATAGTACAATTTGTGTAACACGCATGGCATGAATTTAAAACACGAGGTCAACCATGCCTCTACACAGCCAAAAAAATAATCACATAACGAGATTTCAATGGAAATGGGCAAGACCATCATGTATAATAAGACATGTTATTAATAAATATTATTGCAGTTAATTATGTCAAACGTTTCAAGAGAAAAAGTCTTAAGTAATATTGAAAGAAACCATGCATATTTTACCCAATATATATCCGTATAAGCAGACGCTTTGGAAGATGGAAAATAGGATTGCACTAATGTATGGATAATTCTTCTTCTTCTTTTTTTTTTTTTTTTTTTTTACAAACGTTGTATACAAGTGGAATATACTTTTCACGTGACACCGATTTTTTCCGCAGGTGTGGTAATTACATAAACTGTATACCAGTACAGTGTCTAGAGTTGCTGCCCGTGGTGTCGAGCGCAGGCGATATCACACGTCCGTGTCGCAGGTGTTTTCATGTGTGTTTTGTACAGACGAGACATGGACCCTCCAATGATCCTATCAGTTGTCCTGTCCTTTTCTTTACCTTTTATTCAACATGTCTCCATGTGTGCCTCTGACAATGATTTTGAACACCAAGACCCCTCTGGCCCTAGCAAGAAGCGCGGAAAACAAGAAACATATAGCTGAAAACAAAATGCCAATGAACACGGGGTTAAATTTCACAGACATTTTTGTGGTAAGTACACACTGGGAATTTAAACCATCTACGTTCGCCTAAATAGATTTTCCGAGAGATATCATCCTCTCCGGGAATGTCATTCAAGAAAAGTAGGTGCAACCTGGAGAGTTTCATACCCCTCCCAGGGACAGCAATATATCTGGCCTTGCGCCTTTACACTTTCCCGCGCAAACGGGTCGACAACGATTGGCCATTTCGAAAAAAAATATCGTCTGCTTTTATTTCTTTTTCTTTTTGGAAAATACTGCACCTTAGCAAAATGTTTTGAAAAGAAGTTGGAGGGGAGACTTAATATGCATGGTAATCAACAGTTATCATTAGTGCGCCTTCAACGCCCAGTGCACGCCCAAGAAATATGTAGACCCCGTCTTCCACGAACAATTACAGGTTAATGTTCAATAGACACAGACAGAAGCCACTGACAGACAAGACAGGTATGATATCGGGGTCAGATTGAGGCATTTGCCGATGACACTGACCATGACAAAGGATAACAAGGCTTGGCATTCCACTGACAGTCCATTCCAGCATTGTCTGCCTCCCGGTCGCTAAGCACGATCTCACTAATCCCGGCTTCAGGAAATTCCACGTCTTAGTGAATGTTGAACTAACGCTTCACATATTTCGGTTTTCCAAGACAGCGTGACCATAGGCCATCCAAGGTTATATTGAACCATAAATGTGTAGCAATTCTAGTTCATATTGCATCTTGTTCATGACACACGAAAGAGTCTGTAAATTAGCGTCCAGAAACAATGGTTTTACGGGAAATCAATTGCATCTTGGTGGGCAGCGCACTCACAATGTATTGGCACACTCCAAGATCAATGGCGTATGGGAGAATTTTACATGGCCATTGATTTGGGTCATACATGTTTGTCCTCTGCATATAATACAATGTTTTCTGAAGGCCACCTGAGAAATGTAGTGTGGCTACTTCTGTGAAACAATATTATCCGGCTTTACATTTCTTTTTATCGTCCATGTTAAATATCTCTCGATCACTTGAATTTGAAAGTAAAAAGTGGCAACCTGATAAAACAAGCCCACAAAACAAGGTGTAGAAATCTATATACAAGCCAAAGTACTGAAGGGTGTTTTGCAAATTTTTTTCGTCAGAATATGGGGGACTTGTTCTGTGCTGATGGTGATGATGATGATGATGATGACGATTATTATTATTATTATTATTATTATTATTATTATTATTATTATTATTATTATTATTATTATTATTATTATTATTATTATTATTATTATTATTATTATCATAATGACATACGAAAGCGAAAAGACAAAGTTGAAGTTTGTAGATCAAGAAAAAGGCTACATGGTAAGAGGCTATGTAACGGCCGCTACAATAATATGGAGTTCCTGTAGGACCCGTTCTAAAAATACGGATTCCTGTCCAGTTGTTCACCTATCCGGCACTAGATTCTGTAACTTTACGTACAAAACATTTCAAACTAGAAAAGAACATTTGCTTCACAGCAAATCTGTCTGTGCCTTCAAACTGAAAACAGTTTGAAATGTTACACTTTGCCACTGTTACAAAAATCTAAATCTTGTGTATTAGCCTAATTTGCATAAATTAAAATGCTACAACTTTGGCTCTTGGTTCATTGAATGTGGCCATACCACAAACTGATAAACTGAAGTTTGAATGACACCACTATCTACAATAATTTTGAAGCTATTCGTGATTTTAATTTTGTGTATTTCCATAAATTTAAAGCCTACAACTTTGGTTTATGGTTCATTGAATGCGGCTATGTTACATGCCTGCAAAACAAAATTGGAATTGCACCTCCGTGTATAATAGTTTTGAAGTAATTCAAGGTTTAAATTTTGTGTATTCATCTTATTTGCATAAACTAAAATTATACTTTAAGTTTATGGTTCATTGGATGCGGTTGTGTCACAAACCAATAAATTGAAGTCGGAATGGCACCCCTGTCTATAATAATTTCGAAGCTCTTCAAGATTTAAGTTTCGCATATTCACCTAATTTGCATAAATTAAAATCCTACAATTTTGGTTCATGGTTCATTGCATGTGGCTTTGCCACAAACTTAAAAATTGAGTCGGAATGGCATATCCATGTAAAAAAAAAAATGGAGATATTTAACTTTTAAATTTTTCAAAGCCAGTAATGAGCATAATTTAAAATTCTACAACTTTCATTTACTGTCCATCGTATTGGCAGGTGTCACAAACCTATACATGCACATTAAAATGTTTCGTCTATCTGCAAGAGTTTGGAACGTATGGAGCTTTTAGAATTCTAATAGCTCCACATTTGCATACTTTTAAACATTATGACTCTTCCAAACGAGATGTAGTTTCACTAGTAGGTCAGTCACCATGGCAAGTTTGGTGGATTTCGGAATAATAATGTCTGAGAAAAACTCCGGACAAATGTGCTCGTAAGAAGAAAGTATGAAAGAACCAGAAAAGAAGGTTTGCTTCACAGCAAATCTGTCTGGGTGACTTCAAAATGAGAACAATTTGAAATGTTACACTTTGCCATTATTCAACATAATTCAAACTTTGTGTATTAGCCTAGTTTGTACTAATTGAAATGCTACAATTTTGGTTCTTGGTTTATTGGATGTGACTATATCAGAAAATTATACACTGAAGTTTGAATGACACCACTATCTAGAGTAGTTTTGAAGCTAGTCCAGATCTTAATTTTGTGTATTTGCTTTTTTGCATAAGTCAAAAGCCAACAACTTTGGTTCATGTTCATTGGATGTGGTTATGCCACAAACCTACAAATTGAAGTTGCAATGGTACCTCTATGTATAATAATTTTGAAATTGTTTAAGATTTAAATTTTGTGTATTCACCTTATTTGCATAAACTAAAATTTTACAGTTGCGTTCCAATGGATGCCTCTATGTTACAAACCTTTCAATTAAAGTTGGGATGGCACACTCTATATCTATAATAGTTTTGAAGTTATTCAAGAAGTATTAAATTTTGTGTATTCAACTCATTTGCATAAATTAAAATTGTACAAATTTGGCTTGTGGTTCACTGGATGCGGCTACGTTACAAACCTTTAAATTGAAATTGATTGACACATCTATCTATAATAGTTTTCTAGCTAATTAAGATTTTGATTTTGCATATTCACCCAATTTGCATAAATTGAAATACACTAACTTTTGTTCATGGTTCATTGGATGTGGCTTTGCCACCAACCTATAATTGGAGGTTGAACATCATCCCTATCTATGATAGTCTTAGAGATAGTACATTTAATTATAATAATTTTTGAAGGAATTCAAGATTTTAATTTTGTGAATTCACCTAATTTGCGTATATTAAAATTCTACAACTTTTGTTCATGGTTCATTGGATGCAGTTATGTCACAAACCTACAAATTGAAGTTCGAATGGCACCTCTATGAATAATAGTTTTGAACCTATTCGAGATATATTTTGTGCATTCACCTTATTTGCATAAATTAGAATTTTTCAGTTTTGTTTCAATGGATACATCTATGTTACAAACTTTTAAATGGAAGTTGGGATGGCATCTCTATCTATAATAGTTATCAAGTTATTCAAAAAGATTTAAATTTTGAGTATCCACCTTAATTGCATAAATAGAAATTGTATAACTTTGGTTTACATTTCATTGGATGCGGCTATGTTACAAACCTTTGAATAAAAGTTGGAGTGACACCTCTATCTATAATAGTTTTCAAGTTATTCAAGATTTAAATCTTGCATATTCACATAATTTGCATAAATTAAAATCCTAAAACTTTTGTTCATGGTTCATTGGATGCGGCTTTGCCACAAATCTATAAATTGAAGTCGGAATGATATCTCTATCCATTATAGTTTTGGAGATATTCAACATTAAAATTCTTCAGTGTCCCTAATTAGCATAATTTGAAATTCCACAACTTTCATTTACCGTCCTTGTATTGGCAGGTGTCACAAACCTATACACTCACATTTGAAATTTTATGTCTATCTGCAATAGTGTGGAAGATATGGAGCTTTTAAAATTTTAATTGCCCCTCACTTGCATAATTTTAAACATCATAACCATTCCAAACGGTATGCACAATTTCATTGGTAGGTTAGTCACCATGGCTAGAGAAACACTCTGGAAAAATTTAAGTGCCTGGAAAGAAAGAAAGAAAAAAAGAACCTGAAGAAAAATAATATGTCTGGGTTGGCACCTAGACATAAAGGAGAAAGAAAAAAGAAAGAAAGAAAGAAGGAAAGAAAGAAAAATCTTGGAAATAATAAAATGTCTGGGTTCACACCCACACATAAAGCAAAAGTTGAAACACCTGGGGGGGGGGCGACTTTTAACTTGTCATTTTCAATGGAGAAAGAGTTAAGCGTACAGGGTGTGTAGTGTTCAGAACAAGTGTGAAAACGTATCATAATCTTGTGAGTAGTGAAGGTGGCCATCTTCATTGCTCTTGTAATCCTTGTGATACAACAAACGTCTGGCATGGGCGTCCTCGTCCTGTAAGACCTTTCCTACACCCAGCAAAATACAGCTGAGCAGCATTGTCATGGTGAATACAGAGAAAATCTGTGGGATCCCCGGCCACTTAAGCTAAGACGCACCACAAGCTTGTCCAGATTTGCCACTGAATCACTTAATGCGTCAAATTTTAAAGGTGGGGTACGGGGAAGCCTTTTGAATACCAACTATTTGTTTACCCAAGGTTGTGTAAATTTGAACCCTGGGTTGGACGAGTCAGTTACCTTTTATTGGCTTTGTTGTGTCTGCGCAGATACTTTCTTGCCATTGTTGGTGTTCATCCCAGACAAAACCGACTTTCTTTCGCTACCGCAATCTTCGAATTCTTTTTCTTCTCGACTCCAAATCCCTCCGCCTGTGTGTCTACCTGTAAATCTACGCGAAGACCACAGAGACCTCTAGCACAAAAGCCACACACAAGCGTCAACCAACAACTTAATTCTTGACTATTTGTTGGGGGATCTGCCTATCTTATCCCGCTGACAGTCAGCGTGAGTATCGGAGGTTAAAAAGTGCACTCCTTGCTTAAGTGTTTGTTTCTTGACTAACATTCCACTTAGGACAGATTTGGATCATGTAAACCTGTTTCGAAGTCACATAAAGGAATAACCCAGTAGATACAAGAGCATTCAGAAACGCCATGAACATTGTTGGAAGATACCACATGGTCCATTTGAGTGTCAATAATTCTCACATGAACATCAGTAGACGTTCCTTTTACCCTCATCTTTGATCAAAGGTCAATACATAAACTCTTGCATACCTTAGAGGAAGGGTTCTATCTTTGCCATTAAAATAAGCCAAGATTATACAGTTGTATTTACCTTTTTAAAGCGTATTACCTGTTTTAAACATACATATGTATGCATGAAACCTACACATTGATCTAATTTCTTAGTGAGCACAACCCATGTGTCTTTTCTGTTGTATATTTATTGGTGTCGATAAAGGCTGAATCATCTAAATTTTGATAAATATCTCGACATACCAGAAAAGCACTCTCTCACATATCCTCAAATATATCGCTGTTGTTTATTCCTACTAAAAGAAAGCTCTGTCTCAAATACCCCAGTTTACAATACATAATGACAGTATCTACAAAGCGCCATATTATATATCATGGTATGCCCTTGTAGATTTCAATTAAAAAAAACACACAAACAAAATAATACGAGACATGTTATTAAGCAAAAAAAAAACAAACAAACAAACAAAAAAAGCAAAAAAAAAAAAACAAACAAACAAACAAACAAACAAAAAACAAAAAAAAAACAAACAAAAAAAAAAAAAAAAAACAAAAAAAAAACAAACAAACCCCAAAACAGAACGCATAAAGCAAAAAATAAATAAAAATAAAGCTGATAAAAATACAAAAGTGGATATCAAGGATTCCGTGTCTGTCATCTCCCCATCGGCAAAGCCCTGTCGAATAACCTGGTGCAAACAGATCCCTGTCGTATGTTCAGCTTCCAATAAAACGCCCCTGCGTAGGTTAAGCTCTGTTGTATACCGTGATTTATGTAAACCCCTGATAAACATATAACAGCGCGAACAAAACGCTGCTGCGGGTACAGTTGTATCATCCGTTATGTTTGCCATCTGTATACACTGATGGTACTTCGCTGAAGCTGGAGATGCGTAAAAAGAATGTTATCGTACAAACACAAATTATCAGGACCATTTTTATCACATCCTTGAAATCTATTGCATAGATCACTGTCCGCTTACGGAAATCATTTATTTCAATACATCTCATTTAATTTTTAAAGTTGTACACTGGGTGAATCCCATTTTGCGAGACAAAATCACATATCTCGTCGTCGCCCGCCTTTCCCAGGAATTTTTGTTCCCTTTAAACTTGAACGTAACATATAAAGTCTCATCAGAAAGTACACTTTGACCTAGTGCGATATTTCATGAGTTATCGCGTCAGAGACGGATTCTGTGACCTTGAAATTAAGCTCAAGGTTACATTGGTAATCGAAACAATGTATCAGTATCAGTAACACGCAGCGACACTCTCTGCAAAAAGTTTGACTAGCTTTTAGTATACCCTTCTCGAACTATTGCATGGACAAATATTTACAGCAAGGGGTTCTTTCATTTTGAAAAGGAGGTCAAGGTCACCCAAATGTATTAACACTGTCAACATTGGTTTTTCCTTGGACGCAACATCTTACGAAGTTTGGGAAGGTTTCATGAGGCATGCATCTGTTTTCATATAGAGAAACAATCACCTTTACATACACACTTAATGGCTCTGAGAATAAAGCCAAGGTCATTTGTCTGCACTTCAAAGTAAATTTTTACGATGACGCAAACCGTGAATAAATTTTAAAAACCTTCGTCAAATCCTGCTCGAGTGACTGCATAAAGCACACGTCCTTTGAACAGCCGTGTCATTTTGAGAATAAGGTCAAGGTCACCCATCTGCAATCCCAGTTCAGGTTTTTAATGGAGTTATTGCACAGAGATTGAATTCTTTCAAACAGCCCCATTACTTTGAGGGTCGGTAAGGGGTTTCCCGTACTGGCGTACTGCGGCTTTTTATTTACAGTACTGGCGTACTGGAAGCCCTCTTGTTTTACGTATTTCGTACTATCCAAGATTTTGAAAGATTTTTTTTTTTTAAATTTTCCGTACTGCGTACTCTTGAAAAATAATTACTTGTACCAGCGTACCGACCCCCCCCCCCCCTTACCCTCCTTCTACTTTGAAAGTAAGGTCAAACTGTACACATCGGCAGTCACATGTAAATCTTACTTGGACCGTGGACCTACCACGAGATAATACGTCCATGCTGGACACATGTGATGATGTTCAATAAAAAAATTCATTACCTTTTGGGTGATCACATGGACAACGCATGTTGGAACGACAGGCAGAACTAGAAACGAAGATTTGCTTCACAGCAAATCTGTTGGGTGCCTTCAAATTTAGAACAGTTTCAAATGCTACACTTTGCCATAGTTCAACATACTCTAAAATTTGTGTATTAGCCTAATTTGCTTAAATTAAAATGCTACAAACTTGGTTCTTGGTTCGTGGTTATGTCACACACTTATAAAGTGAAGTTTGAATTACACCACTATCTATAATAGTTTTGAAGCTATTCAATATTTTAATGTGGTGTATTTGCCTAATTTACATAAATTAAAAGCCTACAACTTTGGTTCATAGCTCATTGGATGCGGCTATGTCACATACCTACAAATTAAAAATAGAATAGCATCTGTCTGTGTAATAGAATTGAAGGTTTTGAAGATATAATTTTGTGCATTCATCTTATTTGCACAAATTAAAAATATTACAATTTAGGTATATGGTTCATTAGATGCAGCTATGTCACAAACCCATAAATTGAAGTTGAAATAGCACCTCTATCTTTAATAGTTTTGAAGGTATTCAAGACTTAAGTTTTGCATATTCACATAATTTGCATAAATTATAATTCTACAACTTTGGTTCAGGATGCGGCTTTGCCACAAACCTATAACTTGAAGTCAGAATAGCATCTCTATGTATAATAGTTTCGAAGATATTTAACTTTTAAATTTTTCAATGCCCCTAATTAGCACAATTTGAAATTCTACAACTTTTCATTTACTGTCCATTATAGTGGTAGGTGTCACAAATTTATATATGTACATTAAAATTTTGTGTCTATCTGCAAGAGTTTAAAAAATATGGAGCTTTCAAAATTTTAAGTGCCTCCTAATTTGCATAATTTCAATCATCATGACTATTCCAAACAAGATGCACAATTTCACTGGTGGGTCAGTTACCATGGCAAGTTTGGTGGGTTTCGGAATAATAGTGTCCAAGAAAAATTCCGGACAAATTTGGTCATAAAGAAGCAAGAAGGAAAGAACTAGAATAGAAGATTTGCATCACAGCAAATCTGTCTGGGTGCCTTCAAAATGAGAACAGTTTGAACTGATATACTTTGCCATTGTTCAACATAATCTTAATTTTGTGCTTTAGCCTAAACTGAATAAACTGAAATTTGAATCACACCACTATCTAGAGTAGTTTTGAAGTTACCCAAGATTTTAATTTTCTGTATTTGCCTACTTTGCACATATTAAAAGCCTCCAACTTTGGTTCATGGTTCATTGGATGTGGTTGTGTCACAAACCTACAAATTAAAGTTGCAATGGTATTTCTATGCATAATAGTTTGAAGTTATTCATGATTTATATTTTGTGTATTCGCCTTATTCTCATAAATCGAAATCCCATAACTTTGGTTCAAAGTTCATTGGATTAAACCATGTCACAAACATATACAGTGAAGTTGAAATGGCACCTCTATCTATGCTGGTTTCGAAGCTATTCAATATTTATTTTTTTTTTTGTATTCACCTAATTTGCATATTTTTAGTTTTGTTTCAATGGATGCATCTATGTTACAAACCTCTAAACTGTAGTTGGGATGGTACCTCAATCTATAGCAGTTGTAAGTTATTCAAAAAGACTTAAATTTCGTATATCCACCTTATTTGCATAAATTTAAATTGCACAACTCTGGTTTATAGTTCATTGGATGCGGCCATGCTACAAATATTTAAGGTGAGGTTCGAATGACACATCTGTCTATAATAGTTTTCTAGCCATTCAAACGATTTAAATTTTGTATATTCACCTAATTCGCATAAATTTAGAGTCTGCAAATTTGGTACTTGGTTCATTGGATGCAGCTTTGCCACAAACCTATAATTTGAAGTTGGAACGGCATCTCTATCTATGATAGTTTTGGGAGATATTCAACTTTTAAATTTTTGAATGCCATTAATTAGCATAATTTGAAATTCCACAACTTTCATTTACTGTCCATTGTATTGGCAGGTGTCACAAACCTACACACGCATATTAAAATGTCTATCTGCAATAGTTTAAAAGATATGGAGCCTTTAAAAATTTTAATTGCCCCTCATTTGAATAATTTTACATATCATGAATATTCCAAACGAAATGCAATTTCATTGGTAGGTCAGTCACCATGGCACGTTTGGTGGTTTTCCGAATAACGGTGTCCGAGAAAAATGCCGGACAAATTTTGGTGCCATGGAAAGAAAGAAAGAAAGAAAGAAAGAAAGAAAGAAAGAAAGAAAGAAAGAAAGAAAGAAAGAAAGAAAGAAAGAAAGAAGGATTGTTGGAAAAACGAAATGTGTGGGTTCGTACTCAGGCATAACAAGAAAACCGGAAGAAATGGACGCAAAAATCAACATATTCTCTCATCAACAAACGGGTAGACACAATAATACTAGAACTCATGAAATCCCATGAGGTCTTTATGTCGGCTTACCGAATTATGTTGAAAGAAAACTAATACTGCAAACATAAACTAACACTGCAAACATAAAAAACCTCAGTCCTACTCAGAAAACCTTTCCAGTAACGACACTAGTGGTCTATGCCCAATGTCATTAGAAAGAAGAAAGACAAGTTCCTTCCCCTGTCTAACTCGCCTAAATAGTGAAAGAATAATTATTGTAAAAAGACATTCAATCTGACTGGAGCTACACAACAAGCCAAGTCACCATCTCAGCCCAGCCCAGAGATAGGCTGATCGAGGTCAGCGGTGATTCAGCACAGGAAGTTTCCTTTCCCCATTCAAACTGTAACGTTACCATGGTAACCAGAATCAAACTTTTCATTTTCTTAAATTTTTTTAAAACTAGTTTCATGGATATATTAAAACTGTATAGTCTACAGATGATGGCAAA
>OZ026620.1:36123545-36193545 GCA_964020975.1 Hermodice carunculata
ATATTTCACTAGCATTTATCTGTAGCAGAAGATGTAGTCTGAAATACTGAACTTGTGAATCTTTAAATTCACCAAGGCAAAACCGTATGTGGTTCAGTTCAGTAGACAAAATGCAAACTGCATGACTTTTAACCGTTTGGCGACTGAGATTAGACAATCAACGGCTTCTGGGGCCCATATGAAACGACGAAGAAAGCTATTGACAAGGTATATACATTTTTCGGTTCGCCCATGTATATATATATATATATATATATATATATATATATATATATATATATATATATATATATATATTAATATAAATATATATATTCATGACTAGATTTCACATCTGAAATTTGGAAAGATACAGGGGATGGGGTGGGGTAGGGTGGGTGGGTGTCGGACGAGAATTCTCTTTATTGACTCCAATGGCTGACTGCAGCCTGAAGATCAAAGCCGCGCTTTCTTGTATTATGGTCAAATAGAACACCTTGGAGTGTGTTGTGAAAAAGAGAAATGCCACCTTGTTGAAGTGTGATGAGAAACATGGTACAATGTAGAATAGTATCCGAGAAATTGTGTCTTGTAGAAGTGTAATTTCAGGCATAGTATCTATAAAATATTATGAGACACGGCATTCTGTAATAGTGATCAGAGACACGACGGCATGTTGAACAGTGATCAGAAACACGACATCTTTCAGAATAGCCATCAGAGATATGACATCTTGTAGAGTTGTGGATCAAGACACAGAGTCTTGCAGAAAGGTGACCAGAAACATGGTATCTGGTAGATAGTAACCATGAAATCTTGTACAGTAGTAATCTGAGACACTGTAGCTTGTAGCACAGTGGTCAGAGACATGGCATCTTGCAGAGTAGTAATCTGAGACCGGGTATCATCTAGCACAGTGGCCAGAGACATGGCATCTTGTAGAGTAGTAATCCTGGACAGGGTATCTTGTAGCATAATGGTCAGAGACATTGCTTACTTTCATAAAAATAATCGCACATGGCATCTCTTAGAATGGTGATCAGAAAAATTGTATTTTTCAGACTATGTAGCATGCATGACACCCTGTAAATTAGTCACCAGAGACGCGAACGTTTGGGGAATAATGATCTAAGACATGACACCTTTTAGAAGAGCGATCGGAGGCAATGTCTCGTGGATTCATTATCAGAGACAATTGCAAATAGCACTTTGTAGAACGCATCAAGACACTGCATCTTGTGGAACA
This sequence comes from Hermodice carunculata, assembly GCA_964020975.1. NCBI lineage: Eukaryota > Metazoa > Annelida > Polychaeta > Eunicida > Amphinomidae > Hermodice > Hermodice carunculata. The sequence continues at coordinate 36,124,771 of OZ026620.1, forward strand.
GATCAGAGAAAAGGCACTTTGGCATAGCATTTTGAAGAGTGACCAGGGGCACATTATTTTTCAGTGCGGTGATCTGCATGAAGCATGTTGCAGACTGGTACTAAGACAACATTGTCTTCCTGTCGACTGTTCTGATGACGGACATAGTTTCATGTAACCTGGAGATAATGGCACATCGCACCTTGTAGAAGGGACAGAGACACTGTATCTGGCGGAACAGATCCGAGACAAGACACTTTTCAGAAGAATGATAAAAAGCATGGAATCTTGCAGAATAGATCAGAGCCATAGTATTTTCAAGAAGAGTGACCAGGGGCATATGATCTCATACACTGGTGACCTTAAGTATTTTGCAGACTGGTACTAAGAGACAACATTGTCTTCCTGTTGACCATTCTGATCACAGACATGGTTTCCTGCAAAATGGAGATAAGAACAGGTTAATTTATGGAGGTGACATCTAGACTCAGGATCATGGACGTGACGTTTTGTCAACTAATGATAAGAAACATGCCGCTTGGTAAAGCGGTGATCCTAGACGTGCTATCTAGTAGCTAAGGGATCAGGAAACGTGGTATTTTGTTATTTGGTGACCAAGACGCAAGGCTTCTGTCGAACCTACGTCAACAATGAGTCATTGATAGCAGTGTAATTTCTTGGATTTTCGTCAGGTATCACTTTGTGTTGTCTCCCATTCTGGTAATAACTAAATGCTTCAGTGCGAAAGGTGCACTAAACACACCATGGTGGGCATTCTAAGACTCTGCATATCACATTCTATATGTTAAAGAGCAGTTGAGCCGAAATCCTAAAGAGATAAAGCAAATTTATCTCATTTACAACGGTTCTAACTTATCAGATAAGGTATATGGAATCTAAGGCAATATGCCGCGAGTCAACGCATGTCCTCTGTGCGCTGGCCTCTGAGAGGACAGAATCCTGCAAGGAAAACTGCTGACTCAGTATTTTATTGACTTAGTCAAGGTAAACTGAGCAGAACGGAGGAAATGATTTCCATGGGTGTGTACAATGACTGAGAAACTCAAAGTCAATACTGCTCAGAAATCATAGATACATTTTCGTTCCTCCCTCAGATCATTTGGTCTCCGGGAAACAAGGCGGATCTTTACATTGTAAACAGGTGGACAATAGACCGTCTTTAGCCACTTTAAATGTCCGGAAATGGAGCCATGGAAGGGGAAGACTTTCAAATCTTGTACTTGCTAAGGAGTTACCAAAGTTCATGGACACACAGCCACAGAAGTAAAAGAACAATTAGCAGCGAATTGAGCCGTTTCCGCCACAATTGGTTCTCCGTCTTACTTTTCGCACAACGACCTTGAACCACGCATGCCATCAGAGATCACCTTTTAATTTCTCTGACTTTGCTTTTATGTGCTTCCAAGCAAACTCGTGGCAGCTTTGAAGGCACGGGTTTAGTGATCAGAACTACCACGGAAAAGTGTTGATAAAATCTTTCTTATCAATGCTTAAGCATTTAATGCTATATCATACCACATATGGCATCACAGGACTGAAATGTGTGAACCAGACACAATTAATGCGCTCACGAGTGAAAAAAAAAAAGAAGATACTATAGGTGCAGGCGTCTAAAACCAACAAAATATCATAGCCTGATGTCTTTTCGGAAAGGCAAAACGTTAGGGCCCATCGACCATCTGGGTCGAAGTACCTCGAAATACATTAAATGCATAACTAAGTAGATATATGACCCATGTTGGAACAAACAAGTGAATCCAATGTGGCAATTGCCGGTGTTGATCTGCTATCTCCTAACTCTATGCCATCTCTAAATGCAGCCAGCCTCATGACAAATTTACACCGATATTGGACGTTATCAAGATCGCTTGCTCGTGTGCATGTTTAGGGAACAAAATGGTAGTTTCAAACATTGCCTTGGATTTTATAATCGCATTACAACGCCCTAGTGGGAGAACGGCTGATGAGTTTGAAGGCTTTCATTTCTGTAGCCATGACTAGCGGATCTCAAGCCAGTAATAGAAATAATTTATAGATTACCTATTGGAAGCTTCTTGTCAGATATGATCTAGTCAGGCTGAAATCGAGCACCACTCCTTGCCATGGATCTATCTAACTTGAACACTATGTATCTGAATGCTTTTCCACCCAATCCGGTCGACACTGAGCCCAAGTTCCAAACGTCGTAGGCGTCATTTTGCCAGAAAATTCTGATGTATTTTGAATGAAAAGTATCTGAATAGCCTCAAGTGATATCCCCCGGGTCAACAGTTTCCTGTGGTATATTTGGCCCGTGAAATATTATTCTGAGAAAAGTTCTGAACTCAAGTATTTTTCACTTAGTTAAATCATGCCAGCATTTGTCCATTTATTGATATTTTTGGTTAAAAATTCACAGCACAAACTTGAGAACCAAAACCAATAACCTGCATTTGTAATGACCCTGGTTATTTTTGTCAATATTTATCATCGATTCTTTAAATCCCTTGTATTTATCCTTTGCCTCGTTAAACTGCAAAGGTGGGCCAATAGTATTTTTCCTTTTGTTCTGATCATTAAACGTGCGAGGAACAACACCAAAGCCTTATGCTTGAGGCAATACCATAAAAAATGTGTGTCCTTTTGGAAACTTTATTGACAATTTTGAAAACACAAACCAACATAATAATAATAATAATAATAATAATAATAATAATAATAATAATAATAATAATAATAATAATAATAATAATAATAATAATAATAATAATAATCCCGAAGAAGTTCATGGAATTTAAACTAACTGGCACTATCGATCAGTATGACCTCGAAAGTGTTACGCAAATTTTTTTCCCTCAAGCTTCTGCAAGATGAAACATACGCAAACCAGACCAAGCAATCACAAGATAGGATATGGGCCTTGTTCGTGGATTATCTGCAATTAAGGTAAACAAACCCACAGTGAGGACTGCTGGTTAAGCCCGTTAAAGCGTTACTCAGCTGCATACCTTTGCGCAGGTGAACTCATCACGACAGAGTTTCTAAGCTTCTCGCAGACAAAGCTGGGCGCTAATACTGTTTACCAAAAGCGACCTTTTGCCCCTCCACTGTCTCGAGAGTTATCTTTCTTGTTTTACAACAAACACAGCATTGTTGGGTCCATGCTTGCAAAGCATAAAACAGATCCACACTGGGTACAGTGGGGTCATGTGATCATCTATCTGGATGACCATTACGGTATTTAAACCTCTCACATCGCGGTTCTTATACTGGATCAATATCTTTTTTATTTCTCTGCGCAAAAATAAAAGGCCACTGACCGATGTTTAATTCTCTTCTCGATTCTTATCATTATATATCAATTAAGAAAGGCGACACTTTGGGTCATTTTGAGGGATCAGAAATGCTCGGCAGTTTTTGTTAGTGTGAAACGTCAATCTTGCTAAGCTTGTCACGTACTAGTTCATTTACTTATTTTTTAGATAAGGATTATGCAACTTTCCACCCTTTGGATCACTCATCTTTTGGATTTCAGGTCACAGTCACGATCTTTCGAGTGGCAGGCGATGCATTTTTCGCAAAGCAAAGGACTTCCGATTTCAAAGTGTAACGTTCCCTTCCGATGTATTTTTGGAGGCAGAAAACATCCACATCCAGGGAAAAAAATGCATGTTGACTTCTTCCCCGCTTAGACAACAAAAGCCATGGCCATATAGTGCGGGTTTGTTCTCCATCGCCTGGCAAATCGAGATCTGACAAGGTAGCCAGACTCGCTTGGTGGAGTGGTAACTTGGTGGTTTTAAAATGAAGGTCTTAATTGGAGATTCTTACATACACAATATATATATACATACATGTACGCGTGTAAGAACATAAAATAATGAGGATTTGGTTTGGTTTAAACATTTTTATTGGTTACAATTACAAATCATTGTACACAGTAGCTATACAGCGATTGGGAAAGAGGGTTGAACCCTCTTTAAATCCCTCTCGTGAGAAAAGGCAATAGCACAGTACAACACAAGACTCACTTAAACACATTGCAGAACACAAGACAGACAGACGGGCAAGTAATAAACTAATTGACAAACTATGATGTCAATAACGCCATTGATGTCCACATGAATCCATAAATTGACCTGACACAAGAATTTAAACAATTGGCCACTAGAAGAGGTCCTGAGACAGGAGCACCCGCAGGTCCACTGACCAAACAAGAAGAACATTGCCTCTTTCTTGCCCGAAAGCAGACAAATTTATACTTAGTATCTACCCAACACCTACAGTATTGAAACGAGCAGTCTAAGAAACAAACTCATGAACTGCCAGGGCAATTTACTGGTGCGAATTTACAGCAATTTGGCCGGAAACCTAGGAAATTAAGCCGAGTGGAAAAATTGAGCCACGAATATGAGTAAGCGGTTCAACAACATATAACAATAAATAAGTTATATACACAACAGTTCTAGATGACTTGATATAAAAAGAATTACCAAAGTGAGAACGAGTCGACATTTTACAGTGGATATACGGAACCGTCACGTTTAAAGTAAATATGGGATGTAGTATGTAATGCAATGTTAACACATAACTCAATTTAAATTTGTTGTGTTAAGTGTATAATTTCTGGTGCAGTGATCGTGTCATTAGAGGGCTGATATTGGAGTTTGATAGTGCGACGTTTGTGCTTTAGGTTGTTAAAAATAACAATCAAAGATTATTCATATTTCCTTTGGTTGTATTTACACAAAACCTCTCCATTTTGGATTGCAGCACTGCCATTATTATTATTACTCGAACGTCAATAACGAGGACGCAAGTAACTGGCAACGACTTGAGCATTTTTTCATGCAAGATGTGCTTCTCTATCTTCCTCTGTCAGCAAACGCCAAAATATTCAACGAAGTTAATACAAACGTGGTTAAATCATCGTATAGAATTTGGCATTTTGATTTTTGAATTCCAGATGTTTTAATGGCGAATAATGTCGGAGTGCCAACATTCTCTGTTTTTATATTCTCTCTCTCTCTTTACATTTTTTTCCACTTTATTTGAGGACCATTATACATAGAGACGCCAAACTTGGCACGATTATACTTTCATCCACAAAGTCTTGCTTTTTATGAAGAGGGGCGACAGTTTTGAAAATTATACAAATTTGTGCCATTTGTAAATTTACACCTTGCAGATCATCAAAACTACCATAGGTAGAGATGCCATTTAAACCTGCATTCATAGGTTTGCGCTCTAAGGTTATCCAATGAACCACAACCAAAGTTGCAGAATTTTATTTTGTGCTTATCAGAGACCCTTGAAAATTGTAAATGTTGAATAACTTCAAAATTATTATAGGTAGAGGTGTCATTCCAACTTCAATTCATAGGCTTGTGCTGTTGGTGCATCCATTGAACCACAAACAAAAGTTCCAGGACTTGGATTTATACCAATTAGGGGACTTGAAAAACCTTAAATGTCGAATATATATAATTTCAAAGCTACTATGTGTAGATGTGCCATTCGGCCTTTACCTCCAATGTTTGTCCAACATCAATTTCGACCAGAGGTAAGCTCCCAGACACCACTAATGCTAGAATCGTTGAACAGTTTGTGGCCCTATCAGTAAATATTGAAATGATGTAAATAAGGAGCCACAGTAGCAGACTTCCACATATATACGACAGACCAGACATACAACAGACCATGATCTGTCATCAAGTCAATTACATGTGTATGTACATCACTAGCTTTTGTTGTTTTCACTCCTGTCAGACATAACACTTTTATGCTACCATTTGGTCACCATTTTGTCATCAGTACATACTGTACTGTCAACATCCGTACATGAATCAAAATTGCAATAAAAAGTCCTGTTTGTTTGCCGACACCTGACATTCTGTTTTATCAAAAAGTCTTTCTTTCTGTCTGGCATTTCCTTTTTACCTGCGGATTTGTATGCGTGTGCCAAAATCCTTATTTTGCTAGTTTTTTCTTACATTTTATGTTTTCTCTCATGTAGCCTTTCCAATTTTAATTTTAATTTGAATGTACAAGGTACCAACTTTCCTTTGCAAGTACTGACAGACTTGGTTTGAAGCAAATTTGCTTTTTTCTTTCGAGTGTGTAGCTGTCACTGAGTGCCAGCCCAAACATGAGCAATACGTAATCCCTGACGAATGTGTAAAAAACTTCAGGCTACTCCATATATTACCTGTGTGTTGAGACGATAAGAGTGCATTTGAAAAGGGAATATACTATTTAAACAAAACCTTAAATCTTTTCTTCTCCTGAATACAGCAGTTCTTCCGTAATAAATTTTAATTTTTAAGCAGAAAATGACCACTTTTAGAGACTTTCCCTCAACTTAACTATATTTAATGCACTTTTAATTTTGGCGTTGTCTCTAAATAGAAAAAAAAATTGAAAAAAAGAAGAATTGAAGAAACACTGCTGGCCTCAACTCCCTGATACCATTACAAACTATCCCTGTCCCCTGCAGACAAAAGCCTTTTGAACAGGCAAGCTACATATAGTAATGAGGCTCTCAGAGTTTTACTCTTTCCACACTTTTACATTCAGCTGGAATTATATGTATACATGCACACACACTCACTCCCCTCCCTTCTTCAAAAATGGTGCTTTCTTTGTAAGTACTCATGTGCCTCACCATATGTAGGTGGTAGCACAACTTCCCTTGCACCACAATACCACCCACCAATGTCTCAGTATGATTTAATACATGGAAAGAGGTAACCATTCTTGCTATGTAAGTAATGTGACTGAACTCCCATCTTGGAGCCTTATCTGTGGGGTCAAACCCAAGGTCAAATTCAATTGCTGGATGCCAAGGTCAAACAAGAACTACATTTGGCTTTTGTTCCAAAGCTTCTTCGTCTGCAATTCTTGCACGTTTGTATTTCTGGCAGAGATTCATACAAAAAGGCCCAAGGTCTGGGTTTGACATATCTACAGGTTTACAAGAGTGCACGAAGAACCACACACTCCGATAACGGACTCCTCTGGTGCCCGTAAGTATGGAAGAGCAAAGTTGACTTGGCCTCACCAGGTTCCCACAATATATCATGGACTATTCTGGGGGTTCAGAAAATTCTACAGCAGAAGTAATTTTCAGCTTGATCCTGCAGATAATATCGAGTTAGGCCTCTGTAATGATGCTTCGATTTTGCTGTCACAGAAACTTAAATTACCATCCTTACCTTGCAGGAGAGCGTTGTGAACAGGTAAACTATGTAGCTATGTGTTACGACAGTTTACACAACCCTTTATGTGACCATCAGATGTCTCTGACATAATCAACAGGACTTTAAAGTAACTGGAATTTTAATCAAAGTTTTAGTGTCCAAGGATCACATTGCCTGTTCAGTTCATTACATGATCTGAACTTCCATGTCAGCTGTATTCACACTGATTAAGAAAACTAATAAGGTTGCTTCTGTTTCGAAACGAATCATTGCACCAATGTTGTGACAAGCCCCCGGGTGACAAACCCATCACAGAGTTCAAGATAAGCAAGCAAGAACTTCAAGATGAGCAGGCAGTCAGATAATCCAGAAAAAATGGCTTCTTCTCTAACGTACAACCAGGTCCTCTGGGTGCCAGTGAACAGCTATGGCCAATTATATGTAGCAGGTCGCTTTCACAATGAAGCCAAAACACTGCATTCGTAATTGCAAGGTAAAGCAACTTCGGATGTAGTGCAGTCATTGGTCATTATATGGTGCCATGTTGCGGGACCACAACTGTTCAGCCACTTCTCTGAAATATCCTTGCACCGGTTTATTTCATCACTTTAACTTGCTAAAACTGATTCCTTGTGGTTGAAAAAAGTCAGTTTTGATCTTGGAAGGCAAACAGTATGCAGTAACATGCCTAAATTGAAACACGAACATGCAACATGGCCCTTACATATTCTTTTTTTGCCCTTACATAAATCGTAAATTTTGTCAGCATGGTGCCCTGTATTTGGGTGGTAAGTTCAAGTGTCAGGAAGATGCACAGAGTGAAGCATTTTCATGTCCTTTGGAAAACTGCCGCCTTTTTTTAGTTGTAACAGATTTAGAATAAAATTTTGACTTGGGGTATGAATTTATAATGCAACCATTTCGGCAGGCAGGCAACAATAAGAAATCTGCAGATCATATTGATGCCCTCCTAGTATCTCTGTGCTATCGGGCACATTTTCACTTCAACAAAAGTTCTCCTTCACTCTGGTTTTATCCATGAAAGACAGCAAGTGCACATTTATTGGCTCCAGTATCACATGATTAAAAAAAGCCAAAAGCAAGTTTCAGCACATCAGGTTAAATTTTCCGTGAAATGTGACGCTTCAGCAAACCACGAACTTTCAAGCTGAAAGCCATGTGATAAGAAGGTGGGTGTGGGGCACAGGGGTCGCATTCCATACCTTGCAGCCACTCATAAATATTGGCAGTGTTATATTGCATAGCTGAATGATCAAGGGTTATGGCGATTGAGTTACAACTTTCGCACTTTTGAAGAAACTAGACAACGGGAAAAAAAAGGGCTACTGGGGAAAAGACAATGACTGATGATCCGTCTGTGAGGTACGTATAACTTGATCTTCGTAGCAAACTTACTGTGACACACTGTAAAAATGGGAAAAACCTTGCACAGTGTTATGACCCTTTATTCTCTGGGGAGTAAACAAATGTCATTATGGCATTTGGGTTACCAATAAAATGAAAGATAGAGCATGATCCTTATTATTTGCAGCAGTTTAAGGCTAGGATATAAAACAATTTGTGTATATATGTCAAGTGTTTCTTGTGTGTGAATCTACAAACATTCTTACCAAGATCAAGAATACTGTCAAACTCTGATTTATATATCCCATTTTTATGAATCTTGTTTTCATGAATGAACCTGCCACAGAATTATACTTTATTTGAGTTGCAAAAATCTCTTGCAATCAGCAGGCAACTTAATGGGTGCAGTTCTGCTTGCACATTTATCCACTTACATCAAATCCCAATTTTCTGCATGCATTCATATTAAATCTTGTAATTTAATTTGCCATCTAAAAATATATCTTCCTCTACTACTTTGCATTAGATCCAATGAACGTCGCACATTATTTATATACAGATGAGATAATAGTTGATTCAGGGTCACGTTCATGCACACTTTTCCATCTGAATCAAACTTGTAATTTGCTGCATGCTCTGAGATTAAATTTAGTGATTTAACTTAGAATATAAAATATCTCTTCTCTGCCACTTTAAAGAAAGTCCCACATTATATATATATATGTATATATATATATATATATATATATATATATATATATATATATATATATATATATATATATATATATATATATATATATATATATATATTGAGATAATAGTTGATTCAATGTGAAGCTTACTGGACAAGCTGAACATGCAGTACTTGTCAGACATTGTGGAGATAAGAATTCCATCAGATAGAACAATAAAATAAAATCCTACTTATCCTTGTTGACATTAATTAGGACCACCTGCTTGAAATACATTAAGCAGGAAAAGAAGTCTATGTTTAATGTTGGGAGAAAAAAAATTGATGCTATTGTTTACATATAATATTCATTATTTTATCTCACATGAACATAAAACTCTGTTTTGTTAATTAACATCACACCATGCATGGCATGCTTGCAACCAGAATAAAGTCTTACTTCAGTCCCAATAGCATTTATCCACACGTTTTTTGGTGAATCCATTCAGCACCGTCCGTCCATGAAGCCTGGTACTGCTCTTGGTCATCTATTGCTTGATCCAAATGCTTAATCCACATCTTTGACGATTTTGTCAAGCATCAGTTTGTTCATGAGTTTCCCCATGTTGACAGGCACATTTAATACGTGTGCCTGATTAGTGTTCTGAGCATATATTGTCCATGTGTGACAGTTAACTCATCAATCTTATGAGTGACAGTTTATCTTGCCTTTTAACTGTTTCAGTGCCAAATTTTGGACCGAGTCAACAGCTTTCCTTCCTGCACTTTGGGCACAATGTGTCCAAAGCACACTGAGAAAAGCTGTTGACCTGGACTAATATTTCACATAACTTCAGGCATGATGGAACTCGAAGGAATATGAATCTAGCACCCTTATGATTATTCAGAGCAGTTCATTTTAAACCTTCAACTTCAGTTGCGATTGGCACTGAAAGAGTTAAATTAACTGCACATTTTATCCATGTTCTTGGTAGTTCTGGTGATCATCATTTTATCCAGTGACCATGAGCTGAATTATAAATAGTGACCATGACTGCTGGATTATCTATTGCGACCATGACTGATAGATTATCAGTAATGACCATGACTGTGATGGATTATCCATAGTGACTATTACTGTGACGGATTATCCATAGTGACCATGACTGTGATGGATTATCCACAATGACCATAACTCTGAAGAATTATCCATAATGTCCATGGCAGCTATGGATTATCCATGGTGACCATGACTGGGATGGATGTTGGTTTAAATCCATGTGCTTGCATTCTGATGAGCACCAGTTTGTCCAGGGCTTGCTGAATTTGTTGATCATGAGTTCCTTTCCACAACATGTGATTCTGAAAATAAATACGGACACATTATGCAGGTCAGATGAGAATAAAAAATGTAACAGAAATACTCCTGTCACCATTCATTTTGCTGCTACATTCCAGAAGCCTACACAATCGCTGCACAACAAATACACATTGATGTTTAAAAAAAAAAATCAAATTACATCACCTAAAATGTACTGTGAATCTTTGTTTATGTTGCATTTATTTGTCCTGGTTTTACTTTGTTTTGTTTTTTATCCCTTGTGTGTGTGTGTGTGTGTGTGTTTCAACCAGCTGGCTTATAACTGACTCTTGATTTCTCTGCTCTTGCCACCACACATGTATCTCAAGTCACACTGCTGAATATGTTCATACTCTACCTTTTCCAACATGAAGCACCCTCAGTACTTATTTAAGTAGCAGGCTATTATCAACTCATGTACTAATAATTTTTTTCCTGTGCAACCTAGCACTTATCACCATTCTCTGCTGACATCTGGTCTCTCTTGATGGTTTGACTCCTTCAAATTTCAGTGATCTGTATCTGTCACTGATTTGTTTGCTTTCCTACCCACCTCCTGGGCCTGGTGTTTTTTAATGTCTCTGCCATTTTTTCTCTTAAAAGAACTTGAAAACGATTAAGTGATTCAAAAAAAAAAAAAAAAAAAAAAAAAAAAAAAAAAAAAAAAATTCCCCTCTGGATGCACATTTGCATGGGAGGTATTTATTTTTAATTGAGTGGAAGGTCAGGGTCATGTGATCATATCTATCAATACAAAAAACCCATGTTTTCAGGAGCATTTCTTCATTATGTCTATGTGCCAATTCTTTCTTTCTTTCTTTCTTTCTTTCTTTCTTTCTTTCTTTCTTTCTTTCTTTCTTTCTTTCTTTCTTTCTTTCTTTCTTTCTTTCTTTCTTTCTTTCTTTCTTTCTTTCTTTCTTTCTTTCTTTCTTTCTTTCTTTCTTTCTTTCTTTCTTTCTTTCTTTCTTTCTTTCTTTTTCTTGCTTCACTACTAAATTTTGTTTGCCAGTTTTCTTGAACACTATGACACTCAGAAACTTCAAACTTGGCAGGATTATAAGTCCATACAAGAATTTGTGCCTTTTAATAAAAAAGGATAAATATGTTGAAGATTACGCAAATTACAGGCATTTGAAATTTTAAATCTTGAGTACCTTGAAAACTATTATAGGTACAGGTAACAAATCCAACTTCAATTCATAGGTTTGTAACACTGTGCATTTAGTGAATTTACATGTGACCTCTAAAGGTTAAAGGTCATTTTGCCATTTGAAATTTTCTTCTAGCCATTATTTGGTAAATTTTTATCCAATTTTGATCACGTTTGGCTGAAATTGTAGATACTGCAGCACTGCACATTTTTGTAATTTACATGTGGCCTCTAAATATCAATAGTCAAGGTCACTTGGACCTTTGAATCCTCAGCCAGCCATAACTCTGTCAATTTGCATCCAATTTTAACCATGTTGGAACCAAATTGTAGTTTTTGAAGAACTGAATATTTTTGTAACTTACATGTAACCTCTAAAGGTCAAAGGTCAAGATCAAGGTCATTTTGACCTTTCAAATTTTCAGGTAGCCATCACTTGGTCAATTTTCATCAAATTTTAATCATGTTGGACTCAAATTAGAGGTACTGGAACACTGCACATTTCTGTAAGTTACACATGACATCTAAAGGTCAAAGGTCAACATCACTTTGCCATTTGAAATTTTTTTCCAGTCATACCTCAATTTTTATATGATTTTAATCATGTTCGGGTCAAATTATATATATTGTACAACTGCACATTTTTTAAAATTTACATGTGACCTCTAAAGGTCAAAGATCAAGGTCACTTCGACCTTTAAATTTTTCATCCAGCCATATTAATGCTTATCAATTTTCATCCAATTTTAACCATGTTGGACTCAAATTATAGGTATTGGAACACTGCACATTTTTTGTAACTTAAATGTGACCTCTGAAGGACAAAGGTCAATGTCATTTTGCCATATTGAATTTCCATCTAGCCATAACTTGGTTAATTTTCATCCAATTTCAGTCATGTTAGGCTCACATTGCAGCCTGGTATTGCCAAACTACACATTTACATGTGACCACTAAAGGTCATGCATGGTCATTTAGACTTTAAAATTTTCATCTAGCCATGTTAACAACTTTTGAAGGCACACAGACATGTATATGTTGAACACCTGCCATAAATTTATTTAGTGACATTGACCTATTTTTTCTGACCATGAATATTCAGTATACTTTTTGGTCTGTAATTCAAATTGTTGTACATTGTACATTCAGCACAAGAAATTTTTAAATCAACAGGTAACTTAACATGTGGGCACAAATTTTATATTGTGAAACACTAAAGCAAAATGTTTATAGGTTTTTAGGCATGACCTACTTGGCTAAGAGGTACTTTTGCTCATATGTCAAAAGAATTTATCATATGAGTTTAAACAAATAAAAAGAAAAAGAGTTCTAGGGCAACTCAGAACAATACATTTTCAGTAATAACCCTTTATCCTTGAATATTGAAGGTCAAAGTCACATGAATAGTTCATTCCTGGGATCAATTTTGCCTTATTTGGATGTTCTAACGTTTTTGAGTTACTTCTTCCTCTAGGCAGACAAATATGCACTTCATCCTTGGGATTGGGGAAGGCTTCTTTTTCCTGACTGCTTTTTGTACATATGTAGCCTGACTGATGGCCTGGCAAGGCCCAGTCAACAGTCAAAGTCAGCTGAGCTGGTAAGTTGGCCCAGTTAGAAAAACAAAACAGAGCAAGTAGGTGCACATGCAGTCATACCTGCAGGCAACCACCTGTCTTACAGTTAGCATAATTGCAATTATACAAAAATTGCACTTTGTCTCTTCTTTATTTAACTTTTACACTGAGAATGTGAGTTTTTTTGTGTGTAAAGTTGCATTAAATGGTATCTGTTGCCACCATGGCTGTCATTTTACCGGACCAGTTTATTTTATTTTTCATTTGTGCTTAAATGTATCACTTTTCATCACATTTTCTGTGAGTCAATTATTGCTATCTTTGAGGAAATACGAAAAAGCTTTTCTCATTTTTTTCAAATGTCATCTGCTTCAGTGCTTCCAACTAAATTCAACAGTAATGAAAACAAAAATTGACTGACAATTTTGAATGAGACCTATCAAGATCCCATGCCCCAAGTCAACAGCCTTGCTTGGCCTGGGTTGGGCACTAAATGCCAAACCCATGCAAAGAAAAGCTGTTGACTCAGTCTTAATTCAAGAGGAAAGGGTTAAACCTGGTCTCCTCACTTCAAAGGCCTTTTATGTTTTTTTCCTTTTATAAACCCATATAATGGTATATATTATTCGAATTGTGTGAATTTATGGATTTCAAATACATCTAAATAGGGGAAGGGTTGAAGTACATACAGTGACCATGTTTCCAAATTAAGCTACAGTCCGGAGTAGAAATTTGAACAAAAGACACAGTTTCTGAAACAGTGTCTGGAAAAATCTGTTTGTCTGATCAGTACCAAACTTTCACTTTCACAATGTCAAGCTTGACTCATTCCACCCGAATCATGCTTTTTCCCGCTAATATCTAAACGTCATCTGCTAATTGTATTTTACTAACTTAGGGATTATTTTTCAAAATATTGGATGAAACTTGCATGGAAGATCATTCCAAATTATATGCCAGTCCCAGGACTGGCTACTTCAAGGTTTGTATTTTCTTGTTTGATTTTCATATTTTCCACAAGCTGAAAACCATACATTTTTTTGATACAGTGGTACTTGCTAGTTAAGATTACCCCCTCTGCTGGCCAAAAATGGTCACACATAACAGGTCTTCAATTGGAAGTAAACTTAAAAAGAATGTAGAATGTTGTGCCATCAGAAATGTGGTCAAAAAAGCCAAGTGGTCTCTCACAGCAGTGGTCTTAAATCACAGGTACCAATGTATAAGTAAATGCATAAAAACATTAAAAATTAAAAAGCAATATGAAACTGTGTTCAGACATCTTTCAATGCATCATTTAAAAAAAATTATCTCTGTTAAATCTACATTTTTCAGAATGTGTGGGCCTAGTTATTGCACATTTTTCATGCAACTTTATATTCACAAATACTATAAACACAACGGTTACCTAAGATCTAAAGGATTTCTCGAATATATACTTTGACTGGAGTATCTGCAGACACAGAGGAACAGAGTCATGAAGTGAAGAGCCTCTGATGCATGGTAGCTTGTACTCTGCCACCTTGACCCTTTCCCCCTGAACCGGCCAAAACTGGCTGGTGGTTAAATGTCTTCTGCTTTGATGTTTTTGACCAATTTTATCAATACTGAAAAACAATTGAAGTGAGAATTGTAAACGAGACCAATGAAGATGACATGGTCCAGGTAGTCAATACCTTTCCTTGGCTTGGGTTGGGCACTGGAACCTAGTGCAAGGGAAAACTGTTGACCCATGTTTAATTCAAGGAGTAAAATGTTAATCTGAGTGAACTGATGGAAAATTAGTATTGATGTGAGCTGGCACAATTATGCATCAGAACAATTGGTTGTGTGTTTGGGGCCAGGCATCAATACATGGCACTAATTACCATCAGGGGCTGGCACAGGTGGGCATAACGGCAGGACAGAGGCTGCTCCCCCCCTTTATAGATAATCAAAATAATTCATTGATAACTTGTCTGAATGCGTCAACAATATGTCTTTACCGGGGCTCCTTTCAATAACACTACCACAATGGATCATAGCTCTCCCTGCATGTGAGTGACATACTGTCGATACCACCTTAATCAAGGGTATGGGCAACTTTGCCCTTCATAACAGGTGCTGCATGACACAATAGTTGCTTGCCTCTCCTCTGCTGGCCAACTTTTGTCATGGGAGACCAAGTATGTTTACTGTTGGCAGTCATTATGTATCCCTACATAACAGCAAATACAAACAGTGGATGTCATGAGTTACCTTTTGACCCTTTGGGCAAATACAAACAATGGATATCACGAGAATTACCTTTTAACTCTTTAACCCTAGCAAAAAGTTATTGGTACAAATGTGATTTGCTTGTAATACTTTTCTTTTTTATATTGCATGAAATGTATATAAATGTAGACTTCCCGATAATGAGTGCTGAACCTTATGACTGTTTACTCTGAATTTTCTTTCATGACAGTGTGGTTTGTTAACTTCTTTGCATAGAATCAGTCAACAATTTTACTTGTTACAGGATTCAAACACTTTAGTTGGTTTGAAATCGATCAATTTCTCAAACACTTTCTTGGGCAAAATCATAAACATGCAAGCCTGAAGGACCTCTGATGCACCACTGGAAGATTGGAAGGGGAAGAGCTCATGCATTAAAACAGAATATTATTCAACTAACAATCAATTCAAAGGGACTTTCAAAGACCAATTTCAAGCACTTTCAAGAACATAAAAAAAATTTGCAGAAATGCGATTACTTTCAATAGTTTTCAAGATATGAATGAACCTGGTTGTTAGTTTTCAACAATTGATATTGCACGTAGTCTCTGTGATAGACACTATTAAAGGGAAGTAAAATTGTCTCCATGACAGACACTGGGCAATGCAATAGTCTACATCATAGAAAGATGGTAGAGCAAGTGTCTTTGTAGAAGACACATACTACTGCAAGTGTCTGTGACAGATACTTGGAATTGCAAGTATCTTTGTGAAAACTCTTGGAATGGCAAGTGCCTTCCACACAGACACTTGCTATTGCAAGTGTCTCTTTGCCAGAAACTTGATATGGCATGTCTTTGTGGAAGACACTTCATATAGCAAGTGTCTGTAAAGAAGAAACTTGTATGGCCAGTGTCTATATGGCAGACACTTGGTACAGCAAGCTTCTCTGAAAGACACTTCATATGACAAGTGTCTTTAAAGAAGAAACTTGTATGGCCAGTGTCTATATGGCAGACACTTGGTATAGCAAGCTTCTCTGAAAGACACTTCATATGGCAAGTGTCTTTCAGGAAGAAATTTGTATGGCAAGTGTCTGTGGCAGACACTTGGTATGGCAAGTGTCTCTGAAAGACACTTCATATGACAAGTGTCTTTAAAGAAGAAACTTGTATGGCCAGTGTCTGTGGCAGACAGTTGGTATGGCAAGTGTCTCTGAAAGACACTTCATATGACAAGTGTCTTTCAGGAAGAAATTTGTATGGCCAGTGTTTATATGACAGACACTTGGTTTGGCAAGTGTCCCTGAAAGACACTTCATATGGCAAGTGCCTTTAAGGAAGAAACTTGTATGGCAAGTGTCTCTGAAAGACTCTTCATATGACAAGTGTCTTTATGGAAGAAACTTGGTATGGAAAGTGTCTCTGTGGAAGACACTTCATAAAGCAAGTGTCTTAAAAGAAGAAACTTGTATGGCCAGTGTTTATATGGCAGACACTTGGTATAGCAAGCTTCTCTGAAAGACACTTTATATGGCAAGTGTCTTTATGGAAGAAACTTGTATGGCAAGTGTCTCTGTGTTAGACACTTGGTATGGCAAGTGTTTTTGCAGACAGCACTTGGTATGACAAGTGTCTTTGTTGAAGACACTAGCTACTGCATGGGCCTCTCTAGTACACTAGCAGTGTCTCTGCCACAAACAATGGGTACTGTCAGAACTCTGTACTGGGCACTGGGACGGTATCTGCAAGAAGATCACGGAGATTGTACAGATTAAAAAGTGGAACCATATGTTTGTCCAGAAGACCCTGGGTCTGCATGTGTCACATCAAGCGCAATGTGCATGAGCACATATTAATTAAAAAAATTTGGGCTTCTTCAATTTTTACAACTGATCCAAAATAAAATTTAAAATGTTTTTATTTTCATGACAATACTTCTGCCAACAGATGGAACTTTTCTCCAAATTTATGTATGCCAGAGGAGACCCATCCCTGAAGTCTGGATTTGTCTATGATTTTATGTCTATTTCATTATAGGAATACTGTTTGGCTGACTTACTGTAACCCTGTACAAAACAAATCCATAAGTAAGCATGTTTCCATATGTTTTACCATTGATTTTGCCATAGCTCTCATTATTACTATTATTATTATTGTTGTTATTATTATCATTTTTATTATTATAAAACACAAATCATGTTGTGGACTATGGTTGCACCCTTATACAGGACCACTCCCTAAAAATTCAGCCCCCTTTTCATGTGACATAAAATAAGTATATAGCTAAAAGTGGCACTACATATTTTGTGACATATTTTGTGAGGCAGCCATCATTGTGGCTTGTACTTTAACCTTTTGCCCCGTAAACTGACCAAAACCAGCTGAGGGGCCTTGACTTGATGTATCAGAATGCACTTTTACCTTTAAACATATGAAAGTGTATAATGTCAAAAAGATGTCTACCAGAATCTACTGATTTTGTATGACAAAGTCAAATGTTCCTCCATTTTTCTGCTCTCACTTTTGGTTCAAGTACATATAGACTGACAAGGAAATCTGTCTCATACTCAAGATGGTTCACTACATATGGCATTGCATAGGCTTTAATGGCCATTAAGTACAATGTAGCAATTTACCCCATAAGCATTTATAGCCATCACCCATGAATAAATGACTCTTAGTATAAAGTTAGTACATAAAGTACAGTGTAAGGCAAAAGTCATGGCCATAAAGAAACAAAATTCATGGCCATGAAGAAACAAAATTCATGGCCATGAAGAAACAAGACCATTTTCCAACATGTCAGTGTACATGTACACACATGAATAACTTGATGGCCACTACTGTTCAAGTTTTATATATGCCTCTTATGACATGAATATACATGTAGAAGCTGGGGAATGCACGCATCATGGCCAAAACTGGGATGGCTGTATTTTCTCTGAGTAACATAAACTATCCTGGACATCTTAATCTCTTTGACCAAAAAAAAAAAAAAAAATTGCACACCGCAAGTGACTTTGCTACGTTGCACAGGCACACCAAACCATATTTTGAACAAATATATCAGACCATCTTGCACTACAAGTCCACCACAATTTTCACCATACGCTGCAGTTTGGTTTTGCACCCAGATTGTACAGTAACATACATGAACTGTGACAATCAGCATATTTCTTCAAATCTGCATCACAGTATTTTACTTTTTTTCTTGATTTTTTACGACAAGGATTGATCTTAATGTGTCTGTTTCGATGAGACAATGTCCGTATTCAGGACAACCATCAGGTTTTGGTATCTCCATTGACAGCACGATGATCAATGTCTTCACACAAACTTCGGCAACGGAAGACGCTCCATTCAGTAACCTTTGTCTATGATGAATTGCCGCGTCAAAGGCATCAAGCCAAAGGTCATCAGTGTTTGTGCAAATTACAAAGCAAACACCCAAATATAGTGTACAATTAATTCCTAACACATTCACCCTCATAATCTGTCAAGTCATGTTCTCTTGACACAGGCATTCACAGACACCGTGTGCTCACATGGCCCGAAACAAGACGCTGCAAAGGAATCTTTAGACTAAATTTTGCCTTGTTACTAAAACCGACCCTCAAAACATGAGGGCCAGCCACTATGATCTGAGGAAGCATTCCCTCCTCTGCCAAGGATGATGAAAAGTATACACTCGTCCGTGATGGGGAGGCAAAAATCATCGTAGACGATCCCTTTTTCGTGGTAGAAGCTCTGCTGGGCATGTACTAAATAATGGCTCCATCACAGTGCTCATTGAAGACGTTCTCTCAAGCATGTAAGAGCACGCTCAGATACAAGAAGCCCTTTGCTTTTTATTATCCAAAGTCTACAGAAGAGAATTTTGATCCAAATCGGTGTCTATATGTCTATTGACATACGATAATTGCTACTTGGAGTGGGAATGAGGTTGGGTAATCGAGGTGAGGGTTCCAGTGTGATTTCTGTGTCTCCAACATGGCTCACCCTGACATTGGCAAATCTAGGTAAACACTGAAGAGTGGAACCCCTTGTGCGGCATCTCCTAACCTAGTCACCGCACTGGGGAATTCACGCCAAAGATCACAAACCACGATCAACCACAGTTGAAAATGTATTAGCTTTTTTTCCATGGGTTGGGTCCTTTTTATCCACCCATCATATTTTATAAATTATACTTCTGAATCTCTCGAGACATTGAAAGGGGAACTTGGGAGCGATTATCATGATCTCTTTCAAGTCATGGTGACAGTGTTTTCCTAACTCTGAAATCGACGAGTGACACAGGCTTTCATTGCTGTATTAAGTGCACTGTGAGTCTGGATGTAATAACGTGTGAAGATTTGAAAACAACACTCTAGCTGCCCTCACTGGGGCAAGTTTGTTCAAAAAATAAAACCCATTATTTTCAAAAATCTATTTCAATCAACTTTACAGGACTATGTCTATTGACTTAACACTGCCAAAGTACATTTCATTCAGTGTTTTGAATCTGAAGTAAATACAAGTATGTGTACATATACTTAACTGTTATTGTCAATATTTTTGTACAAAATTATTTGCTGTTCTGTTCTCACTATAAACAATGTATTTGCCAATAATACAGTAAGTTAATATTTGTCAAATCAAAACCACCATGGGATATGAATATAGCAATAGTTACTTTCTATGTGCCCACAATGCAGACTTTATGCCATATGCGCATTTTTGTACTGAAATTTTATGTCCCCGCTCTTTTTGGACAGGACCTTTAGATGAGTTTGTTAGTCTTCCAGGATCTACTTTGATATTGTATGTTTTATTCATTGGGAAAATGGGACATGTACAACAGATTCTATGAATTTATATGACCTTTGCAAAAGGGAATGAAACATTCTGCAGACTATTTAATTCTCTTTGGGACCACAGCTCACAGGACTGTATCTATTTGACTTTACAACTGATGGCACCAACTTAAGTCTTTTGTTGTATATCTGATGAGAAAATTTTAAATACTTGTAAGTTTTGGGTAAAACTATGCTTGATAGTTTGCAGCTTTGACTATTGAAAATATTCTTATTCTTTTTATTCTACAAAAGTCATGTTTTTCAATGATAAATGAACGTGCTCGTTCGAAACAGTTACAGGTCTCATATTTCCTGTCCTCTGTTGTTATTTCGTTTGGAGTTTTTGTGTGTATGTGGCCAGTTTCAATCACAGATGACAACAGGTAAGACCTACATGTACAATGACTAAAAAACCAGACCTCTCTGATCTTGGAGGACAAAATGGCAAATGTCTCCGTCAGGGATAACAGTGCCCCATGGATTTTTGTTCCTTTTCATCTGCAACCAAAAAATATGGTCTTGCCAGAGGTGCAAGTTGCTCAACATATAAAACGGGTGCTCAAACTGAGAAAATGTTGCAAAAGCATGAGTCCCATTATATTATAATGGAGACGACAGGTAAAAAAGTGGGAGATTGACAAATTTAGGTGATTTATATCATTAGAAAAACTGGAAATCTCCCACCAAATCGGGAGACTTGGCACCTCTGTCTCGCTCTCATTAAAAGTATGGTCTAAACAAGTTCAATCCTTCTCCAGATATATTTTTAAAATAGATTTACACTCGTAAACATTTTATCACCAAGTTTTATGAAGAATTGCGAAATCTTTCATCACTTGCCACATAAAATATATTTCCTCTAAAATTTCAGTGATCCAGGCAATGAGGTCAACATCACCTTTATGCATTCCTAAGTAAAACCCTACTAAAAAAAAAGCGATGACACACATGTTGAATGTGTCATTGCATGAAGATAGATTTTCTTAACCCTTAAAGTGCTAATCACGGTTATAATCATTTTTCTCAATACATGTACTATTAAACATATAATGTTTAACGATTTAAATTTCTCATGAAGATACATTTCATTCAAATACCAGCAAGCCCAGTCTGAAGCAAAAAGTAGTCTTATAGTCAACAGCTTTCCTCAGGACACTTTGTGTGCATTGCGCGCTATGTGCCCCATTGGAAGCTGTTGACCCAGCCTTGAATCAGTGCTTTAAGGGTTAAAACAGCCCTGTGACCTTGAAAGTGAGGGCAAGGTCACCCATCTGCAATCTTAAGCATGCTCTTAAATAAACACCTATCTCAATGAATTTGATCATTTCCCATGGCATCTTTCTTCAGGCATTAGATGGACAGACATTTCCTTCAAATAATCCTGTGATGTTGGAAATGTGATCATAGTTATCCATTTATAATCTCAAGTGAGGTTCCATGTAGACACATCTAAATCTGATTGAGCTTAACTCATAAAGATGTTGTAGCTCCAACATTAAAATACTAATGACGATTGAATTATGAAAATAAATAAAACCAACACTTGAAGTTGTGGAACAGTAAACTGAAGGACCTCCCTGACGTGTCTTGGGCCTACTGACCCTTTGTCAGAGGGAAGGTGGTCCTCACTTTTATTAAAATTAAACATCCTTAACTCATTCCATACTATGGTCACAAGCCTTGGTCAGTGGTTCTGGCACTGCCTGGCAAGTCATGCTGCAGCTGCCCTTGTGGCAGCTGGAGCATGACTTGCCAGGCAGTGCCAGAACCACTGACTTAAGACTATAGGCATGTTGGTACTTGAATGAAAGCTCTTTTCATGAAGAATTTAAATATGCAGTTGTCATCTTAAATCTAGGTAAATATATGGAAATATAAGGGACTGGTATGGAATGAGTTAAGTAGGGTAGGGTCACCACCACATCTTGTCTCGGCACTTGTGCTTGTTGGTCCTGACTGAGCTTGACAAACTTTCATCAAATACTTTTCAATAAACCCATGGACTATGATTTTCCTTTTCACAGCCATGTGACCCTGAAGTCAAGTTCATCCATCTACAATTTTAAGCAGTCCTACTGAGACTATCTGATATATTAAATCACCTTTTGTCATGTATTTCGTGATGCTTCATGACACTCCCTTTAGTGACAAAAAATAGGCATACATGGTTTGAAGAAGAACTGGACATTTCTAAGATATGAAAATTAACGAAGTTTCTTGAGTTAAGACCAGACTATGTCAACAGAAAGACAGACAAATATAGGTTATAGGTATATGGAGAGACAGGCAGAAATGGCCATGATACATCCCAACTTTGGTGGGCTGAGGGTGGGGGTGGGGAGATTGGCCATGATAAAATCATTGGCAATCATCACAAACAACAGACCTAGCACTTTTCACAACCCACCATGTCATCTACAACAATTCTTTGCTGTAAATTATATTAAGTGCAGGCATAATCATTATTGCTATAATAGTGTCTACACGTATTCCGTCATTCACAATCATCATCTTTGCATTTGCGCTGCATTTCATCATCATCATCATCATCATCATCATCATCATCATCATCATCATCATCATCATCATCATCATCATCATCATCATCATCATCATCATCATCGACAACTTTGCATGGAACTCTTGTTTGCAATAATCGTTTTAATCTGTATTTGCAAATCATCATCATCATCATCATCATCATGCAGTCTTGCTAAAGTTACTATCCCATGAGTTCCAGACCTTGGGCAGCTCACTGTTATGAACCCTATCGGCCAGTATCATGTGGCATTTTCATGCAAAATACACATGTAATGTGAATTTGATATTCACCTCACTTTATGAGAATGACCCCAGACACGGTTGACCTGAAACCACTTTTCAAGTGACAAAACCAATTTTCTGTGATGCAGGGCATCTCTGGGGACCAGACAGCAGGAAGTGGTCAAATTCACGATAATTATAAACACATGTATACACAATGTCAACCTAGCTTTATACATGGCAACCTCTATGAATCCTGACATGTGAAGTGATGTATGAATTTGGTACAAATATAGATCGCATTGAGGTGAGAAAGTGATAGGTCTTTCCAGCAAGCGTACATGTTTATCGCGTTGTGGCTGGGAAAGCAGCAAGAATTTATTTTGTGAATGTTGTACACATAACACCAGTTCAAAAAGCTTGGTTTTCTTTACTGGAAGAATTTTTTTTTCTCCTTCTGCTGAGAAACTTCCAGGAGGAGCGTTCCAAATAGACAAAAGCTCAAGGTTAATCGTGCCCGATTTATATTGCACACGCCTCATTTTTTTATAATGTATGTGTCAAAACCATTTGCTACTTGTATTTGATACACATTTTACTGAAAAACTGGTAACATATTACCCATTAACACCTGATGTATGTAGAAAATTGATATGAAAGTGACTTGCAGTTGGGTGACTTTTTGTATGTAATAGCCATAATTATTTCCATCAAACTGATGGTACAAAATATGATAATTTTTCCCATTTTGGCTTTTTCTGCAGCTACAAAGGTACAGACTGCTCATTAACCCTTTCACCGCTTATAATTGGCCAAAACCAGCTGGTGGTCAAATGTCGTCTGCTTCAGTGTTTTCAACTAATTTCAACAGTAATGAAAAACAATTTGAGAATTGTAGGTAAGATTTATCAAGATCACATGCCCCAGGTCAACAGCTTTCCTTGGCATGGGTTAGGCACTAACTGCCCAACCCATGCCAAGGCAAGCTCTTGACTCAGTCTAAACTTAAGGGGAAAGGGTTAAGATACTGTTATACATAACTCTTTATCGGGGACAATTACTCAACATTTTCCTCACATGGAGGTTACGTTCATTCATAAATGTTTGACTTGTGCATCTTTCGCTATGTAGAAACTGAATCAAACTTAGGTGAATTCTGGAAAATAAATGCTCGGAAAAACTGATTATGATACGGCATACCCCTTACCACCCTGTATAGGTATCGAGATACAAATTTATCATGTACAAGACTTATATATCTGTCTGACTTTAACACATCGCTCTTACTTTGTTCCTCCCAATAAATGCCTGGGGCACCCAGAAAATCACAATATCATGAGCCTTCATTTGAGAATCCTATTTTGCACATAATTTTGATATAGTGTGAAAAAAGATCATTAAATGTAAAATTTTTTGAAGGGGGAGGGGCTTATTAGACCGGGGGTTGTTATTGGGAGGAATACAATAACAAAAAACTTTGTCAATTAAGGTTTGATATTGTCTCTTTCGGATGACAAGAACAGGGAGTGCTCTGGTCATTAGCCAATCAGACAAATGCTAATGTTTCTGG
The DNA here is from genome assembly GCA_964020975.1 of Hermodice carunculata. Lineage (NCBI taxonomy): Eukaryota > Metazoa > Annelida > Polychaeta > Eunicida > Amphinomidae > Hermodice > Hermodice carunculata. The sequence continues at coordinate 36,149,443 of OZ026620.1, forward strand.
AGTTTTGCTACAGAAAGATGTAAATGGCTAAAATGCTGTACAATGAATTATTAAACAGCCAAGGTGGAATTGCTGTTAATTATGATTATATTTCCCACAAGAGAATGGTCTAGATCAGTCCCTGCATGAAATCCATATTTTCTGCAAAGCTGAATAATAAAAGTAGAACAATAAAATAAATACATCAAACAGCACGGTCAACTGAGCAATTCTGTTTGGGGGAAAATGTCTGAGTAGACAACAAAATAATGCCTTGAGACAAAAACACAGTAAATTATAACCAGCAAGAATATTTCAGTTTAGTTCCTCGCACTTAAAAAAATACCAAAGACACGGAACTTAAAAAACACTAATCTTCCAGAAGAAACAATCAATTGCAACTATACACTTGCTACAAACAGTCTGCCCTTGGGAGGTTTTTCTTTTGTTTGTTCCTTAAGTGGCTAGCACCGCGGATGTTCTGCCTCCAGCATATTGGTTCTCAATACTACGCTGTCTCTGAATGGAATGCCCCCAACAATGAGTATTGTGTCCAATGAGTTGCACCCACCATATTCCCAGCCCCTTGTACTTCCCAACATTTCTCACCAAAGGATCAGCGTGATGGGAAACAAGATACGACATACAATACCCTGATCAATTGACCATCAATACTTCTCGGAATATGATACAGTTCTTCAGAAAATTTAATTTACAGATGAATTCACTTGGTATGTGTGTACTTTTCTTTGCACGTGTTCCCCCTTTGTCGTTCCTTGAACGGAATCCCTTTTTTAGGATTGATCAGGTCAGTGTGTAGTGTTTTATCTGTTGTGAATGCATTCCTGGTCACCAAAGGCGACGCAAGAAAGTCAATTATAATGATCTACCAATGAGACGGTTGATATAACATGACCTGGACATCTTTGAACATTTAAACATCAACCAAAGGCTCAAAGTATACAAAAGAACATGTAAACATTCAGACAAAAATTATGTCAACAAGTTGCAGATCACTTGCCTTTGGTACAAAGCTTTACATTTGAAGTGATCCTTTCTAAGTATTTCGGATAACTGTGCACAGTTGACACTTCGCATATTCCAGCATTGTGAATTTTCATCGACGACATGTAAGGTGGAATACAGCTTATGTTTTCATGTCCTATAAATGACGTCAATAACACACACAGTCGATACTGATATACAGTGGAATCTAAAGACACCATTTCTATATAAATCTCTTTCAGTGCCCAACTGCGACTCAAGTCAAGATACTTAACACAAACTGCTCTCAATAATAATAAGGCTGTTAAATTCATATTCCATGCAAAAGACCTTTCATTCAGGTACAGTGAAACCTGTTTTGAGAGACCACTGTAATGAAAGACCACCTGCCTTTTAAGACCATATTTCCTAAGTCCCCTTTGCTATCTTTCCCATGTTATTGCACCTCCATTAACAGGCTACCTGCCTTACGTGACCACTTTTCAGCCGGCCCTAGGAGTGGTCTCTAAAAACAGGTTTCACTGTACTAGCATGCCTACAGTTAGGCGAATATAATGGCATAGGTCAACAGCTTTCCCCCACGTGCTCTGGGTGCATTTCCCCCAAAAGCCTGCCGTGGAAAGCTGTTAACTCAGTCCAAAACTTGGCACAGAAAAAGAGTTTAGATCTCCAATTTGTGCTACTACCTTTATTTATCCTTTATTAAATTCTATCCCGTATTAAGAAAACTTGGTATCCAGACATTTTTCAGGTCCTCAGGTTGTCTTAATAGGGAGATTCCACTGCATTTTGTTAGTATTCTCAACCTACCACTTGATCGGGCTTTTATTCAAAATTTCCTGAAGCTGTAAAAACATCACAGCTGTCTGTAAAGCAATGCACAACACTAAGTCAAGATTCTCAACTGAGCAAAAAACATCTAAATTGATCTCCCATCTACAACCTAACAAAAATTTTTTATCTCCTTTCTATTTTTCTATGGCACTGCACAGATATGCATGTACATGTATTTGTACAACAGCCATATAACACACACACACACACACACACACACACACACACACACACACACACACATCCACCAACCCAGTCAGGATATCATCAGCATACTTATTCCAACAACATCTCCTTTACAAATTTGCCAAAACATCCACCTAGGGAACATTTATATGTGAAAGCAAAGCATTCCAATACCACAGTTTTACAACTCTGCAATACATACTCCATATTACTTGTGCAGTAGTAGTACTTAACCGATACAATATCCCAAAGTTTTATATCCCATAACTTTGCCAAGAATTTGCATATCGCTGTCATTTTCACAACTTTCATCATCTCTAGTCAGATGCTATTCTGATAAAATTTCAAGAAATTCTGTTCCGTGGTTCTGGAGACAGAAATGAAAACTAGCCTTAACATGCAAGAAATTCACCCAAAAACTGAAAAATATTGGGATAAAATTGCAGCACCACCTTGTGGCCAAAGGAAGAGCTACATGTAGGTGGCTCCAGGTGATCTTATGTGCAATGTCAAAGGAAGACAAGAAATTATTAAGTCACTGCAGACCTATTACTGCTAGTGATGTAGCTAGGCAATGGAACAAAGCCACCATCATGATGAGGGGACTTGCAACAATTCTGTTGCTGAAAGATCTGAAAATTAGATTTTTCTAATATATACATAGGAAAAATTCTGAAAATTTGAGGCAACTTTTTGTGTTGAACTAAGTGCAGGACTTTCTTTTTTGGTTTCTCAGAGTGCTATATTTTATCACAGACAACACACTTTGCCCTGCTAAGTACATGAATGTGCCCTCCTTCCTATCAAGTTTCTTGCTGCAGGATAGGGGACAGCATCTGACCACATTTAGTTATGAATACCTCCTATTGGTCAACTAGTTCATGGAAAGAAAATCCCCCCCCCAAACAATGAATAAATAAAAATGAAACCAAAAAAAGGGGAAATATATTAAAGGAAAAAAAATAAAATAAAGAAACATCCATAAAAAATAGGAAATTAATCATCATCTTTTTTCAAAGCTTATACAGGCCCCCATAATATGGTGGTGGCCAAAAGGTGAACTATGTGACCCCAGAGGACTTTGTATTAAATAGCAAAGCAAAAGGCCAAGTAGCATTTGAGAAGAAAGTTTAATTTTTTAAAAATAAAGAAAAAAAATAACTAGAGGCCTGCATAAACAGCCTGTGCTCAGTTGACCTAAGCTTGTCCCACAAAATCAACGATGCAACTGAATAGACCTATTTTAGCTGAGTGCATATGGCATTTAGTATTTCTAAAGATGGATGACTGAGCCTTCTAAAAGCTCAGTCTCTGACTAGCAAGTTAGCTGAGCTAAAAATTGCAGTGCAACCTGTGAACAAAGTAAGAACTAGGAGTCCTTACGTCTGTTCCTGTGTGACACTAAAGCAATTGGGTGAGTAGTTCTAGAGATATTTTAAGTTTTGCCCCAAAGAGAACAAAAAAAAATTCATAAAATTCCAAAATACACGAAGCATGACCATTTGAACAAACTTGGTAGAGACCCACCCAAAGTACATTGCCACGAAGTTTGAAGTCAATCTGGCTGATGGTTTCAGAGACTGATGAGTCTCATTGAAGGACAAAACTGGTCTGGCTTTCTACCGTACTAGTGATCAAACAGAAGGCATGCGTCGCCTGACACTCGCCTAGTATTCTTATGGTTTCAGAAAAAAAAGTAAAAAATGTGAATTAGCATTAGAATGCCCACTGACTTGCATGTATAGTAATCAATATAAAAGGTGCATTTACCGATGAGAACCTGAATTGAAAAAATCTTTAAAAATCAGGAATCCATAACAGTGCCACCTAGTGAAGATTTTGTTTGATCCTTTCACAAAGAATATATCCACAAAGTTTCAGCTTAATCTGAGTGATGGTTCTGGAGCAAAAGTAAAAAATAGCCAGAACACACAAAAATCATAAACAAGATGCCCATAGGCCTAATGCTTTGCTAGAATTGTGGCTATATTGCACATGTTCATTTCAAAGTTGTGAGTCCTCAAGTGGCTTCTGAACATTTAATGTAAAAATTGTCCTCCAGATGTAATCATAGCTTATTTGTGCAACTCTTGTGATGAATATTGTTGCATTTGCCAAGACAACAATAAGTGAGTCCTTAACTTTATGTCCTATGTTTTATATCTTAAAACACATTTTGGCTCATAATTTCCCTCAAATTATAGGTGGCGCCACTAGTATCATTACCAACTTAGACTTTAACCTCCCCCACAATCCCACTGAATTTGGTGAAGATCTGCCACAAATTAAAGATACCAGAGAGTCCACAAGATTTTCATATTTTGACTCTTATACTGCAAAATACTGTAGGTGGCACCACCAATATAAAAAAGAACCTAGATTGTTATACCCCCTATAAGATCTGAAAGTTATATTGGGTTAACTTCAAAATTGTGCCCTTAAATGATATATGAGCCTATCTCAAGAATTGTGGGGTGCACAACATTCACAAGATGATTCAAACTGGTCATTTGACCTTGACCTTCAACTCGGATTAAAAATTTGTTATGCTCAAAATATGTGCCCACATCCAGCTTTTCATAAATAGTCTGTTTGTTCAAATAGCGTAATAATTTTTCGAGTTATAGACGAAAAACAAAAATCTTGGACAAGCACCAAACTCCATAATTATTGGGTCACAGTAGCCCAAAAGTAGGTCACCAGGTAGAATTTTATATATCATGTAATCAAATGCAATTTTGATCTGGACTCTCAATTCTCTTTGCCATTGATGTCCAAGCTTCACACTGCCATTACAAAATCACCTTTTCAACTTTACAGGCATGGTGACCTCAAAAAAATAGGTCAAGATTACTGATATTACATAATATTCTACCTTTGGCCATGGTCTATATATCATAAATTTGGCACATCTAATCCAATTACTTTTCCAAATATGGAATTTTACATCTTAAAACACATTTTGGCTCATAATTTCCCTCAAATTATAGGTGGTGCCACTAGTATCATTAGCACCTTAGACTTTGTCCTACCCCACAATCCCACCAAATTTGGTGAAGATCTGCCAAAAATTAAAGATGCTAGAGTGTTCACAAAATATTCACATTTTGACCCCTATATTACATAATAATGTAGGTGGCCTCACCAATATCGAAAGGGGACTGGATTGTCATACACCCTATAAGTCCTTAAAGGTATACTGGTGTATCTTGAAAACTGTGGATGGTATCGCACTAATGATTTAAAGTTTACAGGCAGACAGATGGACATCTCCTTTGAAACTTAAAAGCTTCACACACTATTCCACCATACCCGACACTGGTATAAACAGGTAAATAGTAATATAATTTTTAGCACTATAAAGTTGACTAGAGGTGTTATGAGGTAAAGTGTACTAAAGTATCAGCTGAAAGCCACGTCTTCCACTATACTCGATGAAGATTGAAAGGAAAGAAATCCTCCAAAAAGTGAGTATGATCATGGTTTTCTGACTTAAGACGAACTGGAGAAAATTCTCTGGGTGGGTTAAGTATACTTTACCCCAGGTACTTTCTCTCTTACCACTCTAAACACTCTGAGGACTACACTCTGTCATTTCAACTCCATCTTGACACAATTTGACTAATATTCTTGATTTAGTGTTGTATTTATTAGGTATTTGGTCATACCTCTGGAAACATTTCAACAGAGTTTTGTGTAGTTGTTTTTTATAACGTTTGTGTTGTAGTTTTTGCAACAAAGTTCTGACTCTAATGACAAAATTGTTAAAAAGTGCGGTGCTTCTAGCAATCCGTATCACTTGTCCAATACAAACACCATATGCCTGTTTGGACGGACAGACATGAGTGTTCGCATAAGCTCTGGGACCTTTGGTCAGCAGAGCCAAAAATAGCCAGAAAAAAAAAATTGCAGCGCCACCTAGTTAACAAATTAAGAACTTGCAGGACCAGAATTTCCCAAAATTTTGTGAGAGTCTATTTGGATTTTTGTCAATTAGTTTTCATTTTAAAGAAAGACAAGTTTAGGAGAATCTTTACGAGAATGGGTTCTCGGATTCTCACCGAAACTCTGGCCCTGACTTGGAGTCCCTAGGAGTGTTCCTGTGAGATATCAAAGCAATTGGGTGACATTTTTGGAGATTTTAAAGGATTTTCATCACAAAATTCCAAAAAATTTCCTTAAAAATTCCAAAAAATGACTAAAGCATGACCATTTGATCAAACTTGGTAGAGACCCACCCAAGGTACATTGCCACCAAGTTTGAAATCAATCTGGTTGACGATTTCAGTGAAGAATTCGAAAATGTATTAGCATTACAATGCCCATTCACTTACACAGTAATCAATAGGAAAGGTGCACTTACCAATAAAGTACCCGAATTGAAAAAAAAAAATTGTTAAAAATCAGGAATTCACAGCAGTGCTACTTAGTGAGCAACTTTGTTTGACCCTTTTACAAAGAACATAGTCACAACGTTTCAGCATAATCTGAGTGACGGTACTGGAGAAGAAGTCCAAAATAGCAAAAACAAACACAAAATCCTAAACAAGAGGACTGTGACAGTCCTATGTTCAGCTGACTAAATTGCCCTATGACCTTGGAAATGAGGTCACGGTCACTGACCTATTCTGAATCTAACTTTCAAAGGGGGCCATTCCCATGTGCAAGATCAAAGTCACAGTACAAATAGTTCTCAGGTTATCATGCAACTAGTTAAATTCATGTTAGTGGTCCTATGACCTTGAGAATAAGGTCAAGGTCACTAATGTATGGTCTCAATCTTTCCTAACTAGAGGACCACCAATAAGTTCAACATCAAAGTCCTACCTTCCAAAGTTCTCAAGTTACAATGTGAAAAGTAAAATTCACCTAAGTGTCTGCGTCACAGTGACCTTGGGAATGAGGTTAAGGTCACCCATGTACTGTCTAAGTCTGGCCTTTGCTCAGGACAACTATCATGTTCAACATCAAGGTCCAAGTTCAAATAACTCTGAACTTGTCAGGTGAACAGTACAATTTAAGCAAGTGGCACTATAACCTTGGGAATGGGGTCAAGGTCACTCATCTACTGTCTAAGTCTAGCCATCATTAAGGACAACTAGTATGTGCAATAAGTCTTAGCCTTAATAGTTCTCAAGTTACCATATAAACAGTGAATTTAATGCACCCTCGCCCTGTGACCTTGGAAATGAGATCAAAGTCACTCCCTTACTGTACATGTATCACCCTCATACCCAGAAGTGTCCCTATGCAATTTCAAAGAAATTGGCTGAGTATATACAAGAATAAGGATTTTTGAAGGTTTGGCCAAAAAAAAGAACCAAAAAAATCATTAAAAAAATCCAAAATTCATTGGAGTGTGACTATTTGAACAAACTTGGTACATACCCACCCAAGGAATACCCCCACCAAGTTTGAAGTGAATATAGCTGATGATTTCGCAGAATAAGTCAAAAATTGTCAATTGGCATTGCAAACCCTAATGACTTTGCAATCCCATTGACTTCCATGGTAATCAATAGGCATGTAAAATCAACAAGAAAAATTCCTAAAAAAACCCAATTCACTGGACCATGACCATTTGAATGAACTTGGTAGGAACCCACCAAAGACACATCCCCACTAAGTTTGAAGTGAATCTGACAAACCGTTTCTAGATGAGGTCGAAAATGTAAACTACCATTGCAATTCACATTGACTTACATGGTAAACAAGAGGAATGTATGCATTGACCAACAAGTACCTGAATTGAAAAATTCGTTAAAAATCAGGGATCCACAGCAATGCCACCTGGTGAACAACCTTGTGTGACCCTTCCACAAAGAACACATCCACCAACTTTCAGCACAATCTGAGTAATGGTTTTGGAGAAGAAGTCGAAAATAGCAAAAATTGCACAAAAATTCAAAAAAATATAGAAAAAATTGCAGTGCCACCTGCTGAACAACTTAAGGTCTGGGGATCCCCATAAGTGTCCCTATACAATATTAAAGTAATTGGGCAAGTGGTATCAGAGAAGAAGATTTTTTAAGATTTCCCCCAAAAATGAATTTTAAAAAATCATTAAAAATCAAATAATCACCGGACCATGACCACTTGAATTAACTTGGTAGAGACCCACCCAAGGCACATCCCCACCAAGTTTGAAGTGGATCTGGCCAGTGGTTTTGGAGAAGAAGTAAAAAATGTGAATTGTGGATGGTCAAAGGATACCGCACCCTCCTAAAAGCTCACCTGAATTATCAGCTGAGCTAAAAATAGCAAAAAAAAAAAAAAAAAAAAAAAAAATTGCAGCACAACCTGGTGAAAAAATTAAAAACTTGGAGTCCCTTGAAGTGTTTCTCTTCGTTATCAAAGCAATTGGGTGAGCAGGTTCCGAGAAAATTTTTAAAGATTTGCCCAAAAAAAGAACAAAAAAAAAAAAAAAAAAAAAAAAAAAAATCATGCAAATTTTAAAAAAAATCACTGGAGCATGACCATTTGAACACAATTGGTGGAAACCTACCCAAAATACATCGCCACCAAGTTTGAAGTGAATCTGGCTGACAATTTTGGAGAAGTCAAAAATGTGCATTGTGAATAGATGCCAGACGACAGAGGATGGATGACAGACCATGGATGAAGAGTGATGCCATAAGCCCCTCTTGTCTCATTTATAACCATGCTAATCACAGGACAACAGAATTACAGCTCGGGTATGAAGTGTGATGTAGTTTTATACAAATGTATCACTGTGACCCAGATACTTGACTTAGTGACCTACTTTTGGTATATGACACACATTAAGGTTAAGATAGATGTGTGTCTGAAGTTTTATGAAACCAAGTTAAATAGTAAAGGAATAATGGCCCAGACATGATATTACAAGAATATGTCACTGCACTGTGATCCAGATACTTGACCTAGTGACCTCATTTTGAACATGCCACATCCTTATGTCCAGATGCATCTGTGTGTAAAATCTCATTAATTGAAGGACCAGCAAATTATAGTTGGGACACGAATAGCGGAGACCCAGATACTTGACCTAGTGACCCACTTTTGTTTCATAACACACCTTTAGGTCAAGATATATGTGTGTGTGTGTTGAGTTTTATGAAACTTACTTGAATAGTAAAGGAACTATAGCCTGGGCATGATCTGACAAGGATATGTCATTGTGACCCAGATACTTGACCTACTAACTTACTTTTGGATTATGACATACCCTTCTGTCTAGATGCACCTGTGTGTAAAGTTTCAATAATCTAACTTCAAGGACAACAGAATTACAGCTCAGAGATGAAGTGTAATGTGGTTTTACAAGTTCAAGTTCAAGTTCTTTATTTAACCATTTCTGCCCTCTAGGGGCCAACAGTTACATAGAAAATTCCATGGCGCCATCTCAAGGCACAAGTTGAAACTACCTACAACTATAATGCTCAACATAGTTCAATACAAGGAACAATTTACAGAAATATGTACATATATAAATTACCTTAACATGCCACCAATAATTTATTGTGTTCTTTCCTGAAAGCCAGTCATTGTGATCCAGATACTTGGCCTAGTGACCTACTTTTGCCTCATGACATACCTTTAGGTCAAGATATGTATGTGTGTGTCAAGTTTCAAGAAACTAAGTCACATAATAAAGGAATTATACAGAAGACAAGATTTTTTGAGGATATGTCACTGTGACCCAGTGCTTGACCTAATGACCTATTTTTGAGACATGACACACCCTTATGTGAAGATGCATTTGCGTGTAAAGTTTCATCAATCTTAGTTACATAGTAAAGGAATTATAGCCCATACATGATTTTAAAAGAATATGTCACTGTGACCTAGATCCTTGATCTAGTTACCTACTTTTGGTAAGTGACACAATTATTTCCAGATGCACCTGTGTGGAAAGTTTCATTGATCTAAGTGGAAGAACAAGTGATGTCTAGCCCAGAAATAAATAGCAAAGACCCAGATACCTGACCTAATGACCTACTTTTGTTTCATGACACACCTTTAGGTCAAGATATATGTGTGTGTCAAGTTTCATGAAACTTAGTTAAATAGTAAAGGAATTATAGCCTGGACACCATTTTAAAACGACATGTCCATGCATCAAGTATGGTATTTTCATTTAATATCCCCCTCAAAAACAGGCCATCCCTCTCATAGGGCCACATTTCAGGTGCATAAATTTTGAGGTAGCCTTATAAGAGGGGGACTGCTGTAAAGATATTTTATAAAGCATGCTGACTGACAGGTCAGCAGAGCTAAAAATCAAGAACAAGATTAATTATGTCACACAACTTGGTATAAATGATTTGTCTTAGTACCTCTTTTTGTTTTTTACCCATGATCCCTTGTATTCTGTAATCAGAGAACCAACTGAAATAACGTAAAATGAAAAAAAAAAAAAAAAAAAAAAATTACATGGCCCTAGGGGAATTGATCTAACACAAATTACTATCAAAACTGCATTCATCAAAAATCAAGAACAAGGTAAATCATATTATTTCACATAAATTTAGTGTAAATGTTTTTTTTTCTGTGAAGCACACGGAAGCTTGTTCTCCTTTTTACGTACCAGGATGCACTGTGTTCTTTTATCTGTGATAAAAAGGTTCAGTTGGGGTTCTTTGATTACCCATTGGGACATTCTTATCAAATCAATGTGCTTACAATTCCTGTATTTTGTACAAATATGGCAAGTTTGTTCAGAACGCTTGCAATTTTCTCCCACAATTATGACTGCGTTGCCATCAATAGAGCAGCGTTATTTTATACTAAAGCTGCCAAGCTTTCTCCTCCCCAGGACTGCAAATGAGAAAAGACAAAAGAACCAGTATTAAAACCGTGTTTTGCCAGTAGAATTTTCCAATAACTTGCAAAACTGTATACACTGGGGAAAAAAGACTTGTATTTGAATAAATTGTTTTTTCTGGTTTCTCTCAACGCTAATCTATAAAATTTCATATTGCTAGCTGTCTCTGTGTGCCCTCATGTTTGTCTCAATTATTTTCCAGAAGGGAAAGAAATCTAGCTCATGATTAAAAACAAAATCTGGCTGACTTCACGCAACATCACAAAAGATTATATATAAAGTACACACGGACCTACAAAAGATTATAGGCTGCAATAACAACAGGCATATTTTCTGGGGAAAAAAATGGTTAGAATATAAAAACATGAATGTTGGCAACAAAATTCTCACTTGTCATCTACAGTAGGATCCAACACTCCTGCATTGCTTGGTAGTGTGACCTACTCTTTGGGGCAAAACATATCTTGTGTATCCCCTGAAATTTCGACCCTGACGTTCTTAGGTTATCTACAACTTATGCTTCTCTTGGTGCTAAATCCAGCACTGGAGGTTGTCGAACACATGAATCTAATTTCTGCTGACAGCCATGTGAGGGCCGGCTTTTATCGAGAATATAACCCTTCTGTCCTGCGGAAAATCCTGGTCAACAACTTTTATAGTATGTGTCAGGCAATCTTGCATGGTATGAAAAAACAACACGAATAAAACGGTTGACTGCAAAATGTTGGCCTCTGTGGATTTCATCATGATGCTTATCCAGAATTCTTGTGGTTTTCCGAAAGTAGATTCTTGCAGAATGTTTGGGTAGATGACACTTTGCATTCCAATAGTTTCGTATCAGCACCGTGTAGGTGTACAGCATCCTGTTTTCCTCTTATGGCACGTGTCGCACAAAAACGAAATTGCACATACATGTAACTTTGATTTCAAATCCTGTCTTTTTTTTGGTGAGTATACACATTTTCTTATTTACAGTGAATCTATTCAATGTAAATGAAGGGGACACAAATAATTTGTGAAAAATGATTTTGGGAGTACATGTAATGACACCTGTAATGTATGACATATGTCAAAGGTCAATATGCTTTTTTTATTGTAAGTCCAACATTTAAAAGCTGCTTGCCTTGGCCAAATTATTCTTACTTCATGACTTTACTCCAGTAAAATTGTTCCACTGTTATGACATATTGATGTTCAGTTTTTCAACTAATTTACAGGACTTTGTTTCCAATTAATACATCAATTATAGTTCAATTTAATGTCGGTTCATGCAGGTAGGTATAAGTGAGTAGGTTCGTAAGTAAATAGATAAACCAAAAACAACCAACCAAACAAACAAACAAACAAGCAAACAAACATGCAAACAGCAGCAGATTATTTTTTCAACATTTCCCTTCCATGGTACTCCATTGCGCATGTTACCAGCTCTTTCGTATCAATAGCAGTACATGTATTTACATGTGTACATACAACACAGACCATAATGTATAAGCTGTAATCATATGCTTCACCTTGTCTATCAGCTTTTCTTTTTTTTTTGGTTGCTATGCACTTTATTTTGAAAATCTCTTTAAACAGGAACTAAAAACCATCACCTCCACATTAGCTCTACACGGCAGAGAAAAGTCCTGAAGTAGATGACCCATGAACACTATTCAAACGTTAGTTTTCAACCAGTAAGTACATGTACACATTGACTACTTCCATGAACTTGTGGGGCCCTAGTGCCAACCCACAAAATTCCCCACCACTTACGGCCAAATATTATGGGGTCATATCCCAACCCACTTTTTTTTAAACACAGTTTTACAAATTACTTGCATCTTCCTTTTTCACAATACATGATTTCAAAACCTCAGAAAAAAATACAAACGGCTTTGCATTCTGTACGGGAAAATGAAAATTCCTGTTCATGTATATAGTGAAAGCATCATTCACCTTCCCTTGCCACTGCTGTTTGTATTGAAAACAGGAGACCCCCAGAGGTCACCACCTCTGCCAGGAACTATAATAGATTACATCCCGGCTGGAAAAATACCAAAACACCCAAAACAAACTCCACGCAAAAACAAACATGGCTGGCCCTGATCTATGTGGTCCATAAAACCCATTTGCCTTACTGACTGGAAACCTCCATGAATTGCTTGAGCAGTTTCCCATTGGGGGAAATATTTGTCTTTCATTATGCCCCTAATTGGATTTGCACTGATACCAGCCCAATTACAAAGTTGGTAATATTTCAAAAGCAATTGCAGGGTGGTAATATGTCGGTGAGAAGGGTTTGTCTAACAGTGACATAAGTTTCACATCAAAGCATTTGACAAGAATAACTCTGGCAGTGTCACATTTTTGACTGAGTCAACAGCTTTCTTCACACTTATGGCACAACATGCACAAAGCACATTGAAGAATGCTGTTGACCTGGGACTGTTATATTCTATGTAACTACATGCATGTTGGTACTTGAATGAAGTCTTTTCACAAGGAACATGAATCCAGAACCTATGTTATAATTCTGAGCAGTTCACGTCAAGAAGTCTGACTACAGTTGCAGTTGCCACCGAAAGAGTTAACCCTTTCCCCCTCAAACCGGTCAAAACCGGCTGGTGGTCAAATGTCGTCTGCTGCAGTGTTTTTAAGTAATTTCAACAGTTATGAAAAACAATTTGACTGAGAAATGTACATGACACTTATCAAGATCACATGCCCCAGGTCAACAGCTTTCCTTGGCATGGGTTGGCCACTTAGTGCCCAACCCATGCCAAGGAAAGCTGTTGACCCAGTCTTAATTCAAGGGGGAAAGGGTTAAACAGTTGACTAAGTGGCGAGCTTTCCTCTGCACCCTCTGGAAACAATGGCCCCTAAGTGTAGCCAGGAAAGCTGTTGACTTCCATCATTTTCTGCTTTCATTTGGAATTATAGATGTGCTGGTACTTCAAGGAAAGGTCGTTCTATGAGAAATTTGAATTTGGAACTACCACACCTTTCTTTCACATTTATCACGTGGGTATTCTGTGATCAATTTCCCATAAAGAAATCTAATCCATGTTCCGCAATAAAGAGTCCCAATAAGAGTGGACATGTACTGCCTGGCATGTCATGCTATAAGGAAATGGGCAGCAGAAGCATGACTTATCATGCAACCCTCCCCCCCACCCCACCCATCCGCATCCCTAGAATGTTAATCTGATATAAGTATGAACAGATTTCCATCCAGCCACATTGCACAGTAATTCAAACTTTTGAGACCAAAAAAAAAATTAACAATATGTTCATACTGTTTCAAAATACAAAAAAGAAAAAAAAAAAAATACCCACAAACAGAAAATCCCCCAAAAAACAAAAACAAAAACCTCTCAACCAGAAACAAAAAGCAAAACCAAACCAAAACCAAAACAAACAAATATCCATGTGTTTTTGTCATCAGCATCCTTAAGCTACAAAAAATTCACCATTCCTGACAAAAACTATGCTGCCAAGTATTTATCATCTTACATTTTTTACAATCAGTGTACGTTACACAGAAAAAATGGGGCAGAATCTAAATTTATGATCCACAAACTAACAACTTTTGAGATAATAACAGGTAGGGCTGTTAAACTGATGCATTGGTGTGTGATAAACTAGGAATAAAAAAACTAAAAAAAAAACCCAAACAACACCCACACACACACCAAAAAACTTCCCACTTGACCAAATATCAGGACAAATAAGTGTCATGCAACATTTGAAACACACACACACACATATCTATGTCCAAGCAATCATGTACCTGCAACACTGAACTTTCAATTTGTATAGAAAAAATGCTGCCTGCCACCTCCAGGTGAAATCAAGCCCCACTTTATCTGAAATTACCTGCCATGTTCAAGTTAGCCAACAATTTATATACTGCAAATTGATTCTGATTGGGCGAGGTGAAATCTTATCACCCACTTACACAACATCACGAAAACATCAACACCTAACCGATTCCCGGATAACATTACACAGACGTTTATGTTACATGGGCAAAGCTTGTTATCCTGTGTATTGAGTGTTTCACGGTAAAACACCAGATCATACATTATAGTTTCCAGTCTGTGAAACAAGAAGAAGTGTTGGCCTATGACTGGGTTCTTGCAGATTGTCATCTAAATTTGCAGCATCTTGTTGCCATGGCAACAATTAAGTTACAAAAAACAAGGTTAACCTGAAAGGCAGTTGGAGACCATGAAATAAATGGAGTGGCCTGAGATATGTTTTCCCAAGATAAAATGAGAATTCATTACAACACCTTCTGGTCCCTTTAAATTACATCAGCTCCACAGTTATATCAGATAAATGACTCAAATAACAAACCAAATGTGCTTTCTACCTCAGCAGTGTCATTAAACAAATAGATGTCAGATATCTTAATTTTCAGAAATTTAGGGTGTCAGAGTTGACAATTCTGGTGCATCTAAAACCTGACACACAGAACATAATACAAATGACTCCACAGAAAGGCAAACACTCCATTTTCAGTGCTTTGTGTCCAGAGTCCTTGTGAAATTGTCCCCATATGAGATCACAATTTAGACCTATATATGTGATTTGAATGTTACTGGGTATCAGGATGATTTCACACAAAAATTAGCAAAAATTTACAACATTGCCATCATGCTGAACACAATCCGAGTAATACATATATATATATATATATATATATATGTGCATATACACATGTACATATATATGTGTGTATATATATGTATATATATGTATTTATATGAATATATATATATATATATATATATATATATATATATATATATATATATATATATATATATATATATATATATATATATATATATATATATATATATATGTATATATATATATATTAGGGGGTCCCCTGAATCTATCCTTGTAAGCCTCTTGTTACTATGGAAGTATAACTTTGCCTCATATGAACTGTGTGCTTTAGTACAGTATATTTTGCTTTAATTTCACTGTATTCTTATTTTTTGCTTATTTTGCTGAAAGTGCAAACTTGTGAAAATAAAAACACAGTGAAATAATATTTTTAACATTGTCTGGATAGGAATTATGTCTAAAATAGTGAAATTAAAACTACAGTAAAATGTCAAAAATATGAAAACCATGAAAACTTCAACACATGAAAATAAAGCAATTTGCAGTGTTTAAAACAGAAACCAGAGCACCAGCATATAGGGGTGCTATTGTTTAATCTAAAATTCTGAAGAGGAACTGGCGATAACTTTTGAAGTCGGCAATTTGATTAATTTGTTAAAAATACCTATATGGGGTGGGGAGAGGGAGGGCAAGAGACAGAAAGAGAGAGTGAGAAGAGAAATGATAAGAAGTCATATTCTGATCACAGAAATTTCCTAATTTTCCCTGTGCATCTCAAAATATCTGGCTCTGTTCTCACAATCATCCACAAAACTGAATGCTACTCCTTTGTGTACACACTCAAGGGACATTCTTACAGTGCCACATCTAAAGTTGATCCACTTAAGCCAAACTAGTCTGAATTATCATAGGATCCCAGATTTGCATTCCTCATAAAATGACCTTTCACTCAAGTACCAGCACGCCTCTATTTCCAGAGAAAATATCCCAGGTCAACAGCTTTTCTCTGTATGCATTGGGCACGTTGACTCAGTCCAAAATTTGGCACTTATAGAGTTAAAAGGAAATGACTGCATTAAGTTTATCAGAATTTTAATGAAACAAGAAATCAAACCAGTGCTTTTTTTCCATAATTCTCAAATATTTCTCTTTTTAAATTTTTCAATGTTCCCCAGAAAATATAATTTGGGAATATGCGAATAATTATGTATTTTACTCAAAAATGTAAAAATGCTGTTGTCAGGAAATCTCAAGCTAAAATACAATGAATTTACCATGAATTCCTGTATCATGATTCACAAAACAATGCAAATTTTTATACTTCATAAGGGTAATTGTCGCCATTGCACACAAACATGTTCTTTCAATACCACGCTGACCCTGCAACAGGCAACTGCCACCAAAAATACAACGTACACAAAAATGAACACTCAGTATGTTGGAAATATGTTACCCTGTATCTTATACCACCACAATTTTTTTTTCTAATAGAGTATTTTGTCATAAAGTATGATTGGATGTCAGAATGAGGCCAGCATATATAGGTGGAGTTAATGTGTTGTCAGCCATCATCTGGCTGTACCTGGCACCGGGCTGGGTAACAGATGTGAGGGGGAGGGGGGACACACTGTTTGTGCCTGCTTTCAGCCTATCACATCCTACCATGCACAGACTCATCAAAATTCTACTGGACTTCAAAGCAAGTGGTTCAGTTCGATACTTTTTCCTGTACAAACTTCATGTGTCATATATGCGTACAGTAACTTCTGTGAAACAAAAAAAGTTGCTAGTTCAGTGAAAATCTATGCACAACTATGTATAACTTTGTGAATTAATTGGCACACACACACACACACACACACACACGCACACGCACACAAAACCACAAATCAAAATAAAATAAAAGCACTTGATGGGGGAAAAAGAAAAAAGAATTTTAATTTTTTGTGATCTTTACATACTTTTCACTCCCCCATGTGCTTGACAGTATGTCTTATGCTTGTGTGAAATACCTGGGACAAATAATCATCCCACAGTCCTTGGCAGACCAATCCTAGGCAAGCACCAAACCTGAGTGCCAATCGCCTACCTGGAACCATAGAGAGCATTTTTGGTGAGGTGGTGTGCCTATTACGGACTTGACTGGATGGGAAGGTGGTTAGGAAGGTGTGGGTCTAATTATCTCTTGATTGATATGACCACATGGACGGCAACACATTTGAGGGTGTTGCTTTCAGAGAGGTCATGGAGGCCAAAGGTCGACGCGACTGGTCGTCCATCAGGCATTATGGCTGTATGACAGAGGAGTAGATCACTTAGATAAGGTCTGGACTTAATTAGCACAAGCAGAATTTAATTGGATTTTAAAGAATACAAATTGGTGACTGCCTATCAATTAGTAACTGTGAGCTGGCTGCCAAAACTGGCCGAGTGATGTGTCCAAACTCAAAGAGACATGGCCTCCCAGAAGGTTATATGATAGGCTTCCAGTGCTGGGTTGTGTTGTCTGGACTCTGGGGTCGATCACTTGGCCGTGAAACTGTTGTGCTTTCATCTTGCTATCATCTCCGTAACCATGGAGATACTATTTCACAACATAAATACATATCGACCACAATGTCACCACAGGGACTGTCTGTGAGTCCGTTGGAAATAAGAGGCTGATCAGTGTCCTTTATCAGACAAAAGTAAATAAAATTTTCAGAGCACTTTCATGTGGGAACTGACTCACTAAAGCAAACAAGCAAGCGTTATCCTAAAGGAACAATGGCTAAAACAACACATGTATGTGGTCAATAATTATGGACAGGGATCATGTATAACCATCGTCTACGTACTTACAAATGATGATCCTCACATTTTGATGGTTATGTAAAAAACTGTTTTTTCTCATACAAAGTTCAATTACTTGCAATATCCTCATTGGGTCAATATCAAATAAAACTCTACCCCCCCCCCCAAAAAAAAAGTGTTGATCAAACCATACCTTACTCTACGATCAATCACTATGTACTCCTTGTCCATTATGGTCACATGCCTAGAACTAACAGATAGATGTAGATATTCAATTTGACCATATCACGTTTTTCAATTCATTCTGGAATCAGGCTATACAGGCAGATATCAGCCCATGACAGTGGCATAGTCATAGCTCTTCCGAGGATTACATCAGAACTTGTTTTGGAGCCTCACCTGTCAGATATCCCATGACATGAATTGCCTTGTGTATGACAGAAATGTATATGTACAGCTTTATTGAGTTACTGATCTAAAATGGATAAAAAAATAGCATTTTTTACACATAGTGAAGTCTGTTTCAGAATGGACAAAGCTCAGATTTACGAAAATGTTGGACTTCTTTGGCATTTTGAGCCTATGTATGTATGAATACAGAAGTCATCTAGCGGTGTAATGACACAACTATCAACATGAACAAACTTTTTGGTAAATCAAAACCCTTTTATTTGTAAACAATTTCTGCCCTTGTACACCCTATAAATTAAATATTTAACCCTTTAAGTGCTCAAGACTGAGTCAACAGCTTTCCTTGCGCACACTTTAAGTGCAATGTTAAATCAAATGAGAGGCCCTTGCATGCAGAATATGAAGGTAGACTCATGCTAATTCAAGCAAGTCTGACTACTGTCATCATGACCAGCACTCAAGGTATTTGCAAATGCACACATACGCTGGGTGCAATGTGCCCCATGTGCACTTGAATTCGAGGCATTTGCATTCAGAATTTGAAGGTAAATTCACGATAGTTCAGGCGAGTCTGACCACTGTCATCAGGACCATTACTCCTGGGGTTAATCCCTGCACTGTACTGTCAACACAGACTCATCCTCTGGTTTTATAGATGTTCCACTCTTTATCTTTAAGTCCCTATTGTTTCAAGTTCTTGCAGAGTGCCAGCCTGCAGGCTGCTGGCCTAGACTGGCCATAGAGAAGCTTAAAAGAGAACGGAATAAATGCTATTAAAACTGAATACATTTAGTGAAGGAGGTACATTCAGCTGTGCCTATATATTAAGCTACAGTAAAACCTGTCTTGAAAGACCACCCCCTGGGGATGATCAAATGGTGGTCTCTCAAGACAGGTGGTCTCGCATGAGAGGTATGAATAACAAGAAAGCTGAGTAAAGTATACTGAAAAGGTGGTCCTTTAAGGTAGGTGGTCTCTCATTGGAGTGGTCTCTTAAGAGAGGAGCCACTACATCACCAATGTTTCAACTCCTTGAATAGTATGGTGTAGATCCTAAGAAAGCACATCACTTTGCATGAAACATTTGCTTTTACTATACTTCAGACATAATTTGAAGTTTCTGACTGGTTGACACAGCCGTTAACATTTTTTCATGTACTCTGCTTGGAAAAATAAAGTTGTCTGCCACCTATCACCTAGGGGCAGCACACGCTGCTGCTGACGCATTCTTTTGCTGTTTATCTATTTGGTTGATTCAATAAAATGTGATCAATTAGAAAAGAATTTTGTTTACTTTACGATCTTCATTATTGTCAAATATATGGTGCCCTTGGACCCAGGTAATATGAAGAATTTTGACCCTTGACCTGGAATGTCGACCTTTGGCTTCACCTTCGGTTTATATTCCTGACTTCAGGTTCACAACTCTTCATATTACCTGGGTCCAAGGGCACCATTTTAATACGGGGCGGGGGGGGGGGGGGGGGAGGGGCTGTTCTTGAACTATTAAAGATGTGTAGGTATATGTAGCTATGCATGACTAAAGTAAGCAGTCGGTACACACACATACACACACACACACACACACACACACACACACACACACACACCTCTGTGAGGACTTGACATGCAAGTTAAACCATGCTTACATGCCCAGCCTACAATTTAACCTCAAATTATAGAGACAAGCAACTAATTGGGTCAAATCTGCATAAAGCTAAGCACTTTTACTTGCCCTAACAAAAAAAAGGGGCTTTAACGTCAAGCCATGTTTGCATAACACACCATTTTAAATGCATTTTTTTGTGAATACTGTTTGACAGTGATGCAAAGATGAATACGACATGATATATGACTTTATAGAGGCATTAATCAAAGGGCCCTACAATTCAGCTCCATCTGCTGGTGTCTTACTTTGTCTCCTTATGTCCCACAGCCAGTTCTGGACTGTTATCACATAAAGCAGACATGGCAAGAAACAAGTGTAGGTTCCCTTTGCATACATTGCCAAGCATCAAAGCATTACATCTCTGCTGCAGCGCTTCCCTCCCGAACCTAACGCCACACATCTCAAGGTGATTTGTGTGAAAGTTAGGACTGTAGATGTCATGATATGGAGTCCTAAGACGGTTGTCAAATGTTAATGATCACAACTGAAAGGCAGATATATGGCTCAGAAATAATGCTTATGACCAAAAGCCCGTAAGAGATAGGGTTTCGTTACAATATTCCCACATGTGATGCACAGTGACCCCGTCAGCTCAGTTGACAACTCATCAGAGCAAAAAAATTTACTGGAGCATGACCCAGTAAAAAGCTGTGGCAGACACCCATGTGGAGTACATCCCTACCAAGGTTGAACAGGAAGGTTCTTTTTTTTTTTTTACAAAGTTGAAACTGCAACTGACAAAAGATGGACAGACAAGCAAGAGGCCACTCTATTGACTGGCAAGTCAGCAAAAGCTAAAAAAACTGCAAAACACAATTAAAGACATTTAAATTAAAAAAAAAAAAAAACCAAAAAAAAAAAAAAAAAAAAACCAAAAAAAAAAAAAAAAAAAAAAAAAAAAAAACCATATGCTTTTAAACATACATGCACCCTCCTGAAAAAACAATTTAAGTGACCCCCACCCCCAAAAAAACATAATGAGGATCAGAGCTACTTATTTTTCATTACCTATTGGTGGTCATCATCAACCTTTCTTCAGCCTCACTTCCACCTTCTCACTTCAGGCACATGTGCTCAGACTGCAAACAATGAAAAGCTTGGTCTGGCCTTCCAATGATCTAGATTTCCCCGACACAGAATTGACTCCAATAAAATTTTTGAAGACCCCGATACAAAGCAGATTATTTTATTAAACGAAGCGTGTAGGTTTACCAGTTCATTTCAGACTTAAAGCATGAAGTCCAATCATCAGAATTAGCATTGTGATCCATGAAATGTCAAAACAGGTTTTTTCAACACTTGCTATACAGGTACTGCAACCTCTATTTCTGGAAATAATTGATTCAAAATGAGGCAATAGTGACAACAAATGCAACAATAAACAGCTGCCTGAGTGGGCCATGGTCCAACAGATCTATTTCCACGTTTTTGCTTCCGAAGGGTAACATCTTCACCTTTTGCGATCCCTTCTGGCAATATATGTGACTTCTTTGCCATTGGGGTGAAACTGGAGTCGTTTCTGTGAGCTTATCGGGACACTTATCAATAGTACAAATTGGTATTATATTTGTCTTGTTAGATGCAGATCATATCAAGAGCTATCTCCACTTAGGCCCGACTGACATACGCTTGTGTGCCAACAATTTTGGCTTGAAATTTAACACACCCCTTTCTGGTAGCAATAAGAAAGCCTCAATTTCACCGCCTTTTCTCCCTACCCCAAAACAGATGTACTTTCCCCAAAGTTGACAGAAATCCATAATTTCCCCTAGAAGTTTACCATTTGAAAAATTGCTGAAGCCTGTTTTAGGGCAATTCAGTTAACCTCGGTTGCCTCAGGGGGTACAGTGTACATGGGTGCTTTCAGAATATCATTTGCATCCTCACAGAAGGGTGCATAAAAGCCATTTATGCCCACCAGGCATCAGTTAATGAAAACCGGTCACTGAGCATGCAATATCTGTACCTTCTTCCCAAGTATGAAATAATGTTGCAAGAATAATATGTCAAAAATTTGTATAATATCCCAAAGAGTAACGTATTGCTTACAATCTGTCCTCTACATGTCTAATTTTATTGTGTAAAAGCTGAAACTGGACCTCTTATTCTGAACTCTACATAATTGCCTTCACTGGAAATAATCTGACCCATCTGTATAATGTATAGCCTCAGCCCTTTAAAACTATGCACTGGACAGAGGCTTCTGAGGCCCTGCGTTGTCTGTATATATGGCACGTAGATCAAAATAATAGAAATACTGGCAATCCTAACAGGAGCACGATGTACATATACATTGTATACCAAGAAAAGTGTTGTCATATACATGTATGTCCTTTGAAACTTTTGACAACAAAAGTAATGAATTGTACAACATACTGGCAACAAATAACAACAATAACATATTAAATCATAACATTACGCACACTTAAAATATGGATAAAACTTACATGCTAACCAAGTTCTTCTACAACAGAATTTGTATTATTAATATCTAGTTACATGTACTATTATTGAGTTGTCCATCTTTCTCTTTGGATTTCTGTATATAGTAGGTAATTAATGATGTGGACACTGTAAATATATTTCCATATGTATAAAAATTCAGCTTTTTGCTTTTAAGGCCTTTTACTGAAGTGTTAATTTCATTCTTTTTAACATATTTTCAAGTAAACCTATACATACATGTTAAAGTACCATTCAACTGTCATTTTATTTTCATGGTTTTGCACCATCAGCAAAATAAGCTAAAATACAAAATCACCCAAATTATGTTAATTTCCAGTAAGCGATTATATTCATGAACTTGGATTAGTGCACACCTGATCTGCTACTTGTAAATAGATCAGTTTGGAGTTTCACTCATGACTGCAACTTAACCTTCCCAATATACAGAAGATGACGATCAATGTATATGTGGCCAGTAACGCATAGCAGTGGCCACTTACGCACAGCAGTAGCCACTAATGTCTAGTGGTGGCCACCAAGGTCTAGCACTGGCCACCAAATCCTACAATGCTATACATCTTTTCTGTTAATGACAACCTCTGTTGTGTTGCTATCATAGTCTTCATACATAAAATTTCCAGCACATACTTCAGAGAAGATTTGCATTTGTGTTATATGTAAGTCAACATGAAACACAGGTTTCTGAGATATTTATCATTTGGCCACACCACAACAATCACAATCCTATTTGTGCCAAGGCATGGATAATGGATGGGATGTTGGGGTCTCAGTCCCTTTATCTCCAACATGGAATACGGTGAACTATACTGAACCACATAATCAAGGGAACCCCCAGAAAACAAGATACGTTTGTAAAACATAGATGCCCCCCGCCCTCATTACCCTTGCCCTCGCTACCCTATTGATAGTGGTAGATGGGGCACTCGTGACCTTACAAAATTAGTGAAGGTTGATCATATATCAATGTCACATATCTTTAAACTTTAACCTAGCCCTTAAAAAACGACTAAAAACCTGGACAATATAAAAGTTATAGCTGAAAAAATAGTCATCATTTAGTAACCATATTCAGCAAAGTGGCTTTATGACCTTGGAAATTAGGGCAAGGTCATTTTCACTTGACCTTCTTCAGTTATTGTGCAAAAACCCAAGGAAGTCTACTGTCTGTGTGTGACCTTCAAAACTGGGTCAAGGTCACCCATCTACAAACTCAAACTAGCCCTTATAGCCAACCATAAAGCTGTGCAATATAAAAGTGCTACCTCTAAAATGCAAGTTATCATGCAGAAACAGTATTCAACCAAATGGCTCTGTGACCTTTGAAAGTAGGTCAAGGTCACCCATCTTCAAACCTGAACTAGCCCCTAATACGGACAATTATCCAGTGCAATATTAAAGTCTTGGTTTAAAAACCTCTTCAGTTATCATCTGGAAACCAAAGTTAATTCAGGTACCGTGACCTTGAAAATTAAATCAAGGTCACCAAACTTTTAAACTTCTTCTAGCCCTTAGCAAGAACTATAGACCTGTAAAGTATCCCAGTCCTAACTTAAAAACTTCTTGAGTTATTGTGCAGAAACCACAGGAATTCTACAATCTCTCTGTGACCCAGAAAACTGGGTCAAGGTCACCTATCTTCAAACTCAACCTAGCCCTTACAGAGAACCATAAAGCAGTGCAATATAAAAGTTCTAGCTCCAAGGTTTAAGTTATCATAAAGAAAGCATAAAACCATATTCAGTAAAGTCGCTCTGTGACCTTCAAAATGAAGTCAAGGTCATCCATCTTCAAACTTGGTTTAGCCCCAAACATGGACTACAATCCTGTGCAATATAAAGTCCTAGCTTAAAAACTTCTACAGTTATTGTGCAGAAACCAAAGTTAACTCAGGTACCACTGTGACCTTGGAAATTAGGTCAAGGTAACCCATCTTCAAATTTTGCCTAGCTTTTGACTAGAATGATATACCTGTACAGTATCAAAGTCTTAGCTCAAAAACTTCTTGAGTTATTGTGCGGAAACCACAGGAATTCTACAATCTCTCTGTGACCCTAAAAACTGGGTCAAGGTCACCCATCTTCAAACTAAACCTAGCCCTTACAGAAAACCATAAAGCTGTGCAATATAAAAGTTCCTGCTCCAAGGTATAAGTTATCATGCAGAAAGCATGAAACCATATTCAGTAAAGTGGCTCTGTGACCTCTAAAATGAGGTCAAAGTCATCCATCTTCAAACTTAGCCTAGCCCCAAATACAGACTATAATCCTGTGCAATATAAAAGTCCTAGCTTAAGTACCTCTTCAGTTATTGTGCAGAAACCAAAGTTAACTCAGGTACCGCTGTGACCTTGGAAATCAGGTCAAGGTCACCCATCTTTAAACTTGTCTAGCTTTAGACTAGAATGATACACCTGTATAGTATCAAATTCCTAGCTCAAAAACTTCTTGAGTTATTGTGCGGAAACCACAGTCTACCGACCGACGGACCGACGGACCGACGGACCGACATGTGCAACGATATATGCCCCACCTTCTTTGTAGGGGGGCATAAATGTATATATATATATATATATATATTTATTTATATATATTCACATGTATATATATATATATATATATATATATATATATATATATATATATATATATATTGGTCCCTGTCTTGAGAGACCACTCCAATGAGACCACCGGTCCTTAAAAACCACCCTTTCAGGAAGCTTTGCTTGGCACTTTTCATCTCATCTATGCCTCCTATGAAAGACCACCTGTTTTGAGAGACCACAACTTGATCATCCTAAGGGGTGGTACATACATACATACATACATACATACATACATACATACATACATACATACATACATACATACATACAGTTAAGCCCATCTAAAACTTAACAGCCAAATGCATTTTTTGTGTGGCAAAGTGTTGTACTGGGGTTTGTAAAGGTTGTAAAAGGTTTGCAAAAGGTTGACAAAGGGTTTGTAAACGGTTGAGAAAAGGTTGACAAAGGGGTTGAAATGGTTGCAAACCATTTCAACATTTTAATCAATATGGTTGAAAAGTATGTGAAATGGTTGCTAACCATTAGAGAGAGGTTTATAGGTGTTTTAAAGGGTTTTAATGCAAGAAGAGGAAATGGTTTGGAAAGTGTTAGAAATGAGTTTGAAAAAGGTTTGCCTTTCACTCAGAGGTTGGAAAGGGTTGTAAAAGGTTGATGCGTTTGGTGATTGTTAAGTTCAACGCAGGCTTAAGTGTGCATACATACATATACACATAGACATTATGAAATAATCAAGAAATATGTCGGAATGTATTAGCACACATGACCTTTTAAAGTTTTGGGCTTTATAGAAGCTATCAAAGCACAATGTTACCTCTGGAATTAGAGATTTCCAATTTGGTTTATTGATTTTGATACATTGTAATAAAGAATACATGCACATGGCAGCCTCTCACTGCTATCAAATATACTCAAGGGGCTTGGATAGGGTTTCTTTTGTAAGTAGCTTAATTTTATGATATCTTGGCTGTTGATGTTTAAGATTACAGGTATATCACATATAACAAAATTACCAGTGTACCTATGGGCAAAATATCTACAAATAATGAGTGTGCCTTTTAATTGTTTGAAGGATCAATTAATGAAGCAGGCTCTGCACTTGCCCACAAAATAAAAGTCATATCAGCAATACACTTTTTTCAGGGAATAAACTGCTAGTTTTATATATATACATATAGAATCATACATCATACAAAACTAGAAAAGTGTCCAAAGGACACGGATGCCACCATCTGTCATTGCCCCCATCAGCATTGGAAAGAATATGGCATGTAACTGGTGTAAGACTTCAAATACTTTTTGAGATACATGCAACACAAATGTGACAAGTCTTAAGTCAAATCAACATTTTTCCCTAAGTGAATTAATGATTAATTAACACAAGAGAATTAATCCAAGGGAGAAACAAAACCCCAGGTGCACACTTTCATATATCCATAGATGTTTCCATAAAGTTTCATGGTTGTACCTCAAATGCTTTTGGAGATATGCGCGACAGAAATGTGACAATTTTAATATCGGACGGACAAGGACAAATCTATATCCCCCCCCCCCATAGGAGCATAAAAAAAGTTCAGGCGCCCCCCCCCTCCCCCCCAAGGGAGACAACTTAACTTTCTTGCACAGTATGTATAGCGTATTTCATGAAAAGCTGTCAACCTCAATTGCTATGTGGTGACGTTACTGAATTAAAGTGTCTAAAGTTTACAAGAATGCTCCTAAAAAGCCACATCAGGGTTTGTCTCTCTTTATTGATTTGACACAAAGAGGTCACTAGAGGAACAGTGGCTGGTAACTTTGGTTTCCCTGGTGGGCAAAATATCTAGAACTAATGATATAGGGAGCACATTCTGTCGTGGTATTTGGTAGAAATGGAAGACAATTATGTACTAGTTGCAAAAGATTCAAGTATCGATTTTTTTCTCATGTAAAAAAAGCATGCATACAAAAAATTATCAGGTATCTATGATGATAGGACTAATCAATGAAGCCTCCATTAATAAAATTACCCAGGAGAAAAAATAGTTTTTTGAATTTTTCTAGGCATCATGTATATGAAGATGCATCCCTATTACTAAAACTCACAGGGATAAAAAAACTAGGTCTGTGTGTGAACATAGACATTTTGTTTTCCCAAGAAAACACACAGGCACAGGTACACGCACACGGAATGGGGATTTGGTCGAGTGGATATGTGCGTTTCCCATTTCAGATGGGCGACTGGTGCCAAAGGTTGCAGGTTTGAGTCCCGCTCGTTCCGAACATGAAACATATATACACACACACACACACAGATGACATTTGAAAATTTTAATGTAGCAAATTTACAAAAGCATTATAGATAAGAGACATGGCATTTCCAACTTGAACCTGTATGTTTGTGACATTAATAGACACATCCAATGAAAATAAAACCCAAGCTACAGACTTTACATTTATGCTGAAAAATTAAAGGATATATGACCATTTAAATGTAGCTTTTCTGGGAAACCATAACACTTAAAAACTCCAAATTTGGCATACATATTGCCCTGCAGGCTCAATTATGCACCCAATTTTGAAAAGTTGGGATGTTTAAAATTATGCAAGTTACATGCAAATGAAATTTTAATCTCTCATCTTCAAAAGCATGATTCACAAAAATTACATATACCTACATGTATATGTTTATGACACATGAGCATTAAATGAATGTATACATACATGTATACATAAATTATGTTAATTAGGGGCATTTGAAAATTTATATATCTATATCTACATGTATTTCACCAGAGATGCAGTTCCAATTTCTATTAACAGGTTTTTACTTCAGGTGCATCCAATGAACAAAATCCAAATCACAGTCTATAAATAGAAGAATTTAGGAACCCAGATGGCAGCAGTTGACAGTGTTCATTTGCATAAATTTGGCTGTTTGATTATCCAAAACTTTAAAGGTTTTGTTGTTGTGCAAATAAGTAAAACTAAGCAAATGATCTGAGTCAAGTGCTGCCCTCTGGGGTCCTAAAAGGGTCTGTTTATGTGGGGTAATGACCTGCAATTATTAACAATTTAATTGTTTAATGTCTTGAAAAGCACCATAGGTAGAGATACCATTTCAACTTCAACTTCCAGGTTTCGTGATATCGGACAACTGTGAGACAACTCCAAATACAATGATAGTACTGGATAAACTAGAAAAGAAGATTTGCTTCACAGGAAATCTGTCTGGATGCCTTCAAAATGAGAACAGTTTGAAATGCTGCAATTTGCCACTGTTCAACATAATCTAAATTTTTGCGTATTAGCCTATTTGCATAAATTAAAATGCTAGATTTTTTGGTTCTTACTACATTGGATGTGGCCATGTCACAAACTTATAAACTGAAGTTTGAATGACACAACTACCAATAGAAGTTTTGAAGCTATTCAAGATTTTAATTTTGCGTATTTGCTTAAATTAAAAGCTTTGGTTCATGGTTCACTGGATGCAGTTATGTCACAAACCTACAAACTGAAGTTGGAATGGTATATGAATCAAAGCTTTGACGTGATTCATGATTTAAATTTTGTGTATTTGCCTTATTTGCATAATTCAAGATACTACAACTTTGGATCATGGTTCATTGGATGCACCTATGTCACAAACCTAGAAAGTGAAGTTGAAATGGTACTCTATCTGTAATAGTTCTGCAGCTTTTCTTGATTAAAATTTTATGTGTTCACCTAATTTGCATAAATCAAAACTTTACAGTTTTGGTTCATTAGATACAGCTTTGTCACAAACCTTTAAACTGAAGTTGGAATGGTGCCTCTATCTATAATAGTTTTGAAGCAACTGAAGATTTAAATTTTGCATATTCATCTAATTTGCATACATTAAAACCCTACAACCTTGGGGACATAGTTCACTGGATGCAACTTTGCCACAAACCTACAATTTGAAGTTGAAATGGCATCTCTATCTGCAATAGTTCTAGAGATGTTCAACTTTTAAATTTTTCAATGCCCCTAATCAGCATAATTTAAAATTCTACAACTTTCATTTACTGTCCATTATATTGGCAGGTGTCACAAACCTGTACATGCGTGTTGAATTTTTGTGTCTATCTGCAATAGTTTGGAAGATTTCGAGCTTTTAAAATTTTAATTGCCCCTAATTCACATAAATTTTTAAATATCATGACTATTCCAAATGATATGCACAAATTGACTGGCAGGTCAGTCACCACAGTAAGTTTGGTGTTTTTTGGAATAATTGTGTCTGAGAATAACTCCAGACAAATTTGGTCATAAAGATGAAAGAAAGAAAGAAATAAAGAAAGAAAGAAAGAAAGAAAGAAAGAGAGTGAGAAAGAAAGAGAGAGAAAGACAGAAAGAAAGACAGACAGACAGACAGACAGACAGACAGACAGAAAGAAAGAAAGAAAGAAAGAAAGAAAGAAAGAAAGAAAGAAAGAAAGAAAGAAAGAAAGAAAGAAAGAAAGAAAGAAAGAAAGATGAATTCTTGGAAAAACCAAATGTACTGGGTTCACACCGATATAATTACCATCCCAACTAAAGTTTTTTAATGACATTGTAACATGATAAATGACAAAGTTGAGTCTTTCTCATCAAATCAAAGAATTGTTAACCTATGATTTGAGCAACACAGGCTCCACTGTTGGCCAATAGTGAAGTGATTATGTTTTAATCAATGTAAGATACCATATTCCTGTAGAGATACCATGCACGCACATTCCATCATGCAGTTAGCATTCTGTGATCTTCTGTGGATCAATTTGTTTGTTTTTTTGTTTTTGTTTTTGTTTTCACTTAACGGCTGCTGTTGCTGCTGATCAACATTTTTTCCCACCTAAAATCAATGGCTCTTTGCTGTCAGTCATTTTTCTCATTGTGGTACACTCTACGAAAACAGAAAAAAAAAGGCAATGGTGAAATAGCTTAAGAACCATGGTACCAGTGATACGGGCACATTAACCCTTTCCTGTTCAAATCACCCAAAAGTGTTCAAACGCAAAATTGTCGTCTCTCTTAACATTTTTACTAAAATTTCGCATTACTAGAAAACATTTTCGCTGAGATTTTTTTGCAAGACCATTCATAATGGCATGCTATAGTCTAGGACAATAGACCTTGGCATGGGTTGGGCTCAATACACTGAATCTGTGGCACAGAAAGCCATTGACTTGGTCATACTCTGACCAGGAATGGGTTAAAGGTAGAGGAGGCTGCCTTATGGGTGTAGGCAGATTAAGATTTCTGATTTCAAACTGGGGCCTGGGAGAATTTAGGTAGGTGTTTGTGTTATCACATTATTTTGGACATTGCATTGATCAAAGGCAAACAAAAACCAGCTATCAATTTTTTTGGTGATAACATGGACTGGATTTCACACAGATCATCCGTTCAGCACCTTAAAAAGACATGCCACCAGTCACAAAAACCACATTAATTTGCAAATAACCAATCAGAAATGAGCAAGTGTATTTCAAAGCCATTGCAGAGTGACTCCTATGTAGAGAGGGGCATATACATGTAGGTGCTGTCATCTTCTCAATGTCGGTGGAACACAACACAACAAAATCCTGAATGCTCTAACTCTGTCTCACAATCCTTATTTTGTGATGTATGCTGCACTGGTGAACAGTATACTGTTTCTTTAACTTGATATAAGTATACATTGTGTCCAGTTGATGTCTATGTGTACATTGTGGCATGAGGTTTGTTGAGATCTCACTGATTGTCTACCACATGCCAGTCGAGATCTCCCTTATTGTGTATATGCCATCAATGTTGCCCCCGGGGGTACAGGGGTACGACAATCGCCCTGTCAGCTGCGGACACTGATACATTTCCTGAAAAGTCAAAAACAAGTGGCAGCATCTGAGTGAGTGGAATATCTAATGAAGCTGTCCATCTCTGGACATGACAGCGACTGCTTAATACACCTCCAGCCAACACCTCAGAATCCTCCCCGTTATGCAAGGGTCTTCCTCTCCCAATGCCAGCCAATTTACTTGTACACAGAACCCTGTCACTTGACAGACACTCCACAATACATTTCCATCTGGCCCCACAATGGCCCAGAATTTGCAGTCAGATGTACTGCCGGCAAGCATGCTGGGGGTAACAGTGGAGCAGCACGAACAGGAAATATTTGTGTCGAGGCTGGGACAGCAGATATTGTTTTGTCTAGCAGGCCCATTGTTTTGTCTGGATGAGCCACATCCTCTGTGGGACAATGGGCAGTGCACAGGGGGCACCTGCCAGGGTGCACTGCTTGTTGGCTGACACCCACTTATTACCTGGTGACTTGACCCTTGAACTGCTGGGATGGGACTTTCTGCACACATAATGTTTTACATGTATGTCTGCTGACTGTAAAATGTTCTCATTTTCATGTGTATAAATTTTCGTAATGCTCACATTCCAGCCATTTAACTGTTTTAATAGCACTATTTTGGACATAATTCCTAGTAAACCTATGCTAAAATTATTCCAAGTTGCTACATTTTTATTTCCATGGCTTTGTTCCATCCATAAAAAAGCAGAAATAAAGTAGAGCAAAATTCAGTGGATTTACAATGTGTACTTTCCACAAAACAAAGAACTTTTCTTTTCTTTTTTTTTTTTTCACGAAAGTAGCAGAAAAGACTGAAGTACTAAAGAGCCTGCTCATCATGCCATGCACTTTTGCATGGCTATTAAGAAGTGTTCCCACTGGGAAATTTTTGTAGATTCAGTCCCAATCTAATTGTCCCCCTAAACAGACTCACTTTGCCACTACTGATCATTCTGATAAGTGCTTTGTGTGTAGCACTATCAGAATTACCTAAGCAAACACAGGCTGTCTCAACAGGTGACCCATTAGGTTTGTTTTAGGAAAATATCTAATTGAACAATATACTTTCGACAACAGTATGCATGCAGGTACATGTATTTCATAAGTTTTTCAAGCAACTTGACTTTATCTCTGAACAAGTCTAAAAGCTTCATTTCTTAACACTCATCCTGCTGAAAACAACATCAACTTACATGTAATTCCTGTTAAAAACTTTTTTATGTATTCATTTTTTTTTTTTTCGCTAGAGGTGTTGGTTATGCAAGATAGGGTGAACTGTTTTGTTTTGAGCATGCCTTTGTTATGGATGGTTAAACGACATCTTATGCTGCACAATGGCTCTGTGGCAGAGCACCTGCCTGCATGAATCTCTCCATGTCAGCCTGTCGCTCACTTACATATACATAACTCCAAATCTTCTCACTTCCACACCAGATCTTCACAGTTCTTGATATAGCTTTGTGCCAAGCAAAAACAAAACAAAACAAAAAAACAAAACAAAAAAAAAACAAAAAAACAAAAAACCAAAAAACAAAAACAAAAAAAAAAAACAAAAGAGAGAGAGAGAGAGAGAGAGAAAAAAAAGAACAAGAAAAACCCCCTAATATATTTATACACATTCAGCAAAATTGTGCATATAGCTGACTGAAGAATATTGAATATCATATGGCAATTACTAAAATTTGAAGCCCTCTAATTTCATTCGAGGGGAACATATATTTCGTAAGTTTAGAGAGTATGTCTCTGTATATTTCTATGTATCTTTATTATTATTACTACTATTATCATTTACTAGTATTATTATTATTATTTTTATAAAGTTTTTCAAAATATCAAGGTAATACATGCACATGAAGCTCATGACATCTAATTAGGGCACAGAATATTTTGACTTGGGCTCCTAATCAAGTTAGCATCTAGTTCTTAAAAAAAAAGAAAAAGAAAAGAAAAGAAATCTTGGGGAGACACCCTCTTGCCTGTTAGGCAGGCTATGCCAGTTTTCAACCCTAGACTTTTTAGGGGTTCACAAACATGGAAAATTCCTGTAAGAACAGATTTTCAGCAATGTTACATAAAACTGAACCAGATCCGCGTTTATCGTGTCATGAAAATATTACACCCCCATTTAGGCTTAAAGAGAAATGCCACCTTGCTCCATTATACTCATCACTCTAGTCAAGTGGAATACAAGAGAAATACTGACGCTTGATCTGTTTGGGCAGTCAGCTTGTCCTGCTATGAACACTGTATCCAGGTTGGAATTTCAGTCACTGTCCGATGCTAGAAATATACAGGTGTAAATGCACTTGAAGGATGACTATAGGTACTAAAATTTGGCTTCATCAACAGCTGTTAACTGCTAAATTCCTCTTTCCTTCTTCATTTTTTATTTCATGGTAAGAACATCAGGCCAGAATTTTGCAAAATTTTGCGAGAATCTATCTGAATTTTTGTCAATTATTTTTCTTTTTTAAGAAAGACAAGTTGAGGGGCATCTTTAAGAGAATGGATTCTCGGATTCTTGCCAAAATTCTGGCCCTGAACATGTACACTTTAGAAATGAGAGCTGCCTCCTAAGCATCCCCCAGTTGCTATATGTTTCTAATGTTGGTGCTCCTTGGGCCAAGCATATAATAAAGCCCCTGAGGGCTGCTATGAAGGCAAACTTAAGAGTTGTCAGGAAGCACCGAATGCTAGGATTTTTGCTGAGTATGCTCATGCTGCAAGCTCCCTTGCTTCTCAAGCGAAACCAAGCAAGTGATCAAAAGAATGCTACGCTGAGGAAGCCTGCACCTCAACTACGTGCCCCTAAGTTTCACCCCATTGGCATTTTGTTCAACTCTTTCAATACCAATTTTTAATAAAAGTTAACATGCTCTGCATTGACTTGCCTGCATAGACAGACCCTCCGCACCACACTTCGGAGATCTGATTTTAACCCACTTGAAGGTCGCCCCCGTTGAAATCCATACATATTAATACTGGGCGAATAGGACTGTCTACCCAGGCAATGAATGAATATGACTTCACAATACTAGATTCACATGCTTTGTAAATGGACCTTTCGTTTCAGTACCAGCATGCTAACAGTTACTGTAAGAGCTGGCAGAGACCATAAGGGTGGTCCACGTCAACAGCTTTCCTTGACACACTTTGGACACAATGCATCTAGGAAAGCTGTTGACTAGGTCAAAGCTTGGCACTGAAAAAGTTAATTCAAACTTGTGTATCAGGATCATCTTTTAACTCATTCCATACCAGTCCCTGATATTTATGTATATTTACCAAGATTTAAGACGACAATTGCATATTTAAATTCTTCATGAAAAGAGCTTTCGTTCAAGTACCAACATGCCTATAGTCTTAAGTCAGTGCCAGAACCACTGACCAAGGCCTGTCACCACAGTATGGAATGAGTTAAAAGGAAACTAGAAAATTTGACAAATAAAATGGAATATTTCAGGTTACAAAGTGATGAAAAATAGATCTACAATAGGACGATAAAATTAAGTAATGGATATACATTTATCCACATACCCATCAAAATGTCATTTGGCTAAATCACTTCGTAATGTTTGGCAGAGCCCTTAGTCAGTGGTTTTGTGTTTGAGTCATGGTCCAGCTTTGGGGGCAGCTGGGCCATGAGTCATCTGAGGTGATACAAAAAGCCACAGACTTGACACTGAGTATGTGGGCTATTGACCCTTAAAGTGCTAATCACTGCTATAGTCGTTTTCAATTACCATTAAAGATATAATGGTTAAAAGATTCAAATTCCTCATAAAATACCCTTCATTCTAGTACCAGCAAGCCTAGTCTAAAGCAAGAGGTAGTCTTAGTCAACAGCTTTCCTCGGGAAATGTTGCGTGTGATGCATGCACATGTCCCGAGGAAAGCTGTTGACTCAATCTTAAATCAGTGCTTTAAGGGTTAAAGGACAGTTCTGCACACAGAACATGAATACTCAGTTTCTCATTAAAAAAAAAATATTGAATTCAATCTAAATACGGTGTTCCTCCTAATGAATGCCCATGCTCTAAAAAGCACCCCCTAGCTTTGCTGGCAGCACAAAAAGTTAGAATGAGACTAAAATATCCTACATTTTACCATCATTTCCGCTGTTACATTTGCAATGTTCAAAATAAAGGTGAAAAGTGCAGGCTCATTTTAATTTCATAAGGGCCCGGGGTACTCATAAGGAAGAATATGGTATACAGTGAAACCTGTTTTGAGAGACCACTGTGAGGAAAGACCACCTGCCTTTACAGACCATGTTTTCCATGTCCCTTTCAACATCTTCCCATGTTAATGCACCTCTATGGAGAGACCATCTTCCTTATGTGGCCAATTTTTTGGCCGGTCCTGGGGACGATCTCTCAAAACAGGTTTTACTGTACTTAAAACTACATGCTATCTATAGCTACATGTAATAAAGTAGAAGACAAACATCTGAGGCTTTGTGCTACTGCCACCGCCAGTCCTGGCAGGCTTCACTTACTTCTCTCAACAAAGCAGTATGTTCCTGACACATACCCCAGATCTGATAGGTGTTTAATTACTGTTATCACATGCCCACACATCTCCCCAGTGGTCACTTTAATGGCTAGTTATTGCTGGTCATACTTGTTATTACCAGATTACATCTTTCCCCGGCTCACATTACAGAGGCCAGGCAATGGGTGGGTATAGGTTTCTGACTGTTATCCAACAAACTTATATAAAGCCAGAAATGGCCGAGAAACTCTTGACAGTTTGCACATGCTTTATATTTGAACCCTACCTGTCAAGTTTAGCGTGTTGAATCATTATCTCCACCCTTTTGTCTTCGGTTTTCACATTTTCTTTTTGATGGAAATTTGGCCCATCTCCAGGTGGGACAGTTTTACCGTCTGCACAATGACTTTCCTTGGTGTCCTCTGGGTGCATTGCGCCCAGAGCGCGCCAAGAAGAGCTGTTGACCATGGGCATATAATTTGGAATAATCTTCTCTGCAAGTTTCATCCAAAATTTGGAAAAATAATCCCTAAATTAGTGAAATACAATCAGCAGACGACATTTAGATATTGGCGGGAAAAAGCGTCATTAGGGTGAAATGAGTTCAATTTCATGTTGAAGAAAGAACACATTTTGGTGGAAACTTGCAGAGAAGACCCATCATGACGGTGTTGCCTATGTCAATGGGTTTCTTTTGGCACAGGCTGTATATATACCATCCCACCCATGTCGCTTAAGAAAGCTATTGACTCCGTCTTATTCTCACCAGGAATGGGAAAAGTACAGAATGTATAAGTGCAACTGCGTGGATATTTTCCCCTTATTACACCTTCATCACAGATTTGTATGTTTATTTAACAATGAACATATCAAGTTTAATTTGTTTCCAGATGTGAAAATAGGGATAATTCCCTTTCCAAATTTAGACACTGATAACGAGCTTGCAATATTTTTTAAATAATGAACCTCCAAAGGTACTGGTTATGAACAAATATTTTCTTTGTCCTTTAATGTACAATTAACAGTAAATGCAGGTAAAATTCTCAATCGTGCTTCTTTTCAGTGTTAAAGGGTTAATACATCTGTCCATAGTCCAGATGTTCTGTATTCATCATCCAAGTGGTCAGTGAGCCCTGAGAATTTACAGGAAATCAATGGTAGGTACAGTGTATCTACAATCATATCTGTCTCAGGGAATACACAATTGTCAAAGTTGAGTCATTCTGACATAAGATGTATTGTCCGGGTGTCTTCATACACATGCAAATGACATCACTGCTCTGATCTTGACTCATCACAAGTCAAACAAAATTTAATGGAGTCAGGGTATCTTAGAGCTGTGATTTGGCCCTTATTCTGTTGCCAAAGGTCTGAGTCATGGACAATTTTTGTTTTTGGCCTATTATGAGCCACTGACCTGGTCATTCGGACATATTTTATACAGTGACAGACTTTCATGTACAAAATTATCTGAAATTGGACATTCAAACTAAACACAAAAAGAGATTCATTAAAAGTACAATGTACTAATTTGTTCTGAGCTTGATTCACCCATTCCCCCTTCAATTATGCCAGCTTTCCTTGGCATCGGTTTATTAACTGTTTTCCCCTTGAATTATGACTAAGTCAACACCTTAGCTTGGTGCGGGAGGGTCCAACCTATGCCAAGAAAACTTGTTGACCTGTTGCTGTAAATTGCTTTATTTTCGCATGTAAAAATTTTTATGGTTTTTGTATTTTTGACATTTCACCACTTTGGACATATTTCCAATTCAAACAATTTTAAAATACTATTTCACTGTGTTTTTATTTTCATGTTTTTTGTGCCATTAACGAAATAAGTGAAAATAAGAATAAAGTGAAATTAAAGTAATTTACAGTAACTTGATATAGGTCTCATCTACAATTCTCAGTCAGTTTTTCTATTACTGTTGAAATTAGTCAAAAACATTGAAGCAGACAACATTTGGCTGATACCCAGTTTTGGCCGGTTTACTGGCCTGGCATGTCATACCCAAGATGTTTCAAAGACAGTGGACTTAGGCCAACAAAACAATTTTAACATGCCCCCAACAGGGTCTTCAACTCTTGAGTGTTCAATCAATTAATGAAAACAACTTCATGAACAGTGAACTACGAAATTTTAATTTAAATCACAGATCAACAGGGTTAAGAAAAGCATGCAGGAAATATACTTAAATTTTCTGAAAAAACCCCCCAGATATTTACATATATTCTCAGAACCACATACTAACTCCCCTCCCTCTCCACCCCAGAACCACCCCCTCACCAGGTTTGAAATGCAGCATATAGGATATTCCCATTGTCCCTCTATAGTCCGTGTTATTTTGTTAAGAATTAATCCTATTAATGTTAGACTATGATTTGTTAAAAAAAGAAATCATTTAATTTTGGTTTTGAAAAGAAGTCTTCTTGCTACCATTTAAGCATAATTTGAGGAGTCAGAAAGGATATTTGTCAGCAAAAAAAAAAAAAAAAGAAAAAAATCAAACTACGTGTACGAACATTTCAGAAAATACATCTGATTTGTTTTCCTATGTTAGTGACACAGTTCGAAGAAATTTTTTATTTGAGCAAAATACAATGTAGTTTTTACTGTTTCTTGGTTCAGAAAATAGTATTTTACTGTGAAAGGGAAAATTGTACTGAGAACATCAAACTAGATAACTGATGCTTTTCCTTTTGTGACAACATGCAAACATTATGTTAACCGTCACCAGACCGAGTCGACAGCTTTCCACTAATGAAATCTGTTAACTTGTTGACTCTTGGCATATCATCCTTCATGACCAAAAAGGTGCTGATGATGTTTACAACATGACACACTTGCAGGGGATTTTCAAGAAGTAAAAAAAAGTGGCACGGCAATATGTTGGCATAACGGGTCCTGTAGGGTTAAAGTAGAGGCACATATTAAGGGAGATAGAGACCCAAGGAGTCCAACCAAGAGGCTTCACAAGCCCCTAGCTCTGATCTTGCACTGAAATGAAAAAAGCTCTTTATGGATTTTTTTTCCTGATTAATGTCTCTTTTTAACTTTAAATGCATTATTATTGTCTAGGTAAGGACCCCTGGACCAACAACAAACCAAATAATGTCAGTACAGTGGTACCTGTCTTGAGAGACCTGTCCAGTGAAAGACCACATATCTCTTTAAGACCGCTCTCTCAGAACACTGGGCTATCTTTTCCATGTTATTATACCTCTAATGAAAGACCACCTGTTTTGAGAGACCACATTTTCACCTGCCCTAGGGGTGGTCTCTCAAGACAGGCACCACTGTACCTATGCACCAGGGTCTCCCCCTCATAAATTACAAGATCTGCCCCCCCCCGGGGGGGGGGGTACTTCCCCAAATTTTTGGTGGGGGTGTGCAGCTCGACCTTTCAAAAACCCACCGTTTGTTAGGGCACTTTTGGCAAAAATGATACCTTTGTTAGGGAATTTTCTAACTGAAATCGTAGAAAATATGGTCCCAAATTGGCGACAAAAGTGCTCCAGGGAGAAAATTTGGACCTTTGTCAGGGAAATTTTCCCAAATTTTGGGCCATAAAAGAGAAAATTCACCCTTTTTTTTAAGGGAATTTTTCTCAAAATACTGGACTTTTTGTTAGGGAAATTTTGCTGAAAAGGGGGGCCTTCAGAGCGGCACATACGCAGTATTGTCACTGATGGGAGTAACCCCCCCCCTCTGTGTCACTGGTTTCCATCCGCCATATGTTCTGTCATGTTGACTATTGAATTTTGGGCTATTACACTGAAGACCTTTGACTTCAAAGCAGACAGTCTCCTCACAGAGTGGTCTTACTTAGCAGGTTGCAATGATGTCACTTCTGTGTAACATGAGGCTACATGTTACGCTCCATGTGAAGAGCTCCTAAATCTTCACAGACTCAATGATAAAAGAAAGCCGAGTTTTCCTCGGCACAGGATGGCAGTACTTGAGTCACAAGGGCTCAGATGAGAGAAGTTTACCATTGATCATGACATACCCTTTTCTTTCCTGTAAGTGCCCAGGACATTTAACCCTTTCCCCCTTGAATTGACACTGAGTCAATAACTTTCATTGGCATAAGTGCCCAACTCATGCCAAGGAAATTTGTTGACCTGGGGCATGTGATCTTGATAGGGCTCATCTACAATTGGCAGTCAAAATTGTTTTTTAATTACTGTTGAAATTAGTTGAAAACGCTGAAGCAGGCGACATTTGACCACCAGCCAGTTTTGGCCAGTACAAGTGGCAATTAAAGGGTTAAAAAAGTACAGTCTAATAGCCTTTGTTTTAGACCCCTACTTTGAACACCACGGTAAAATACTGAGAAAAAGATGGTTAAATTGTGACATTTTCAGTCTGATTTTTTTAGCATTCAGATTCCAAGCGGGTAGGAGGGCCCTTATTAGGGCAGGGGCCGTCAATGGAAGGAATACAGTAGTCCTGGTACATTTCCTCAAGCTGAACATTACTGTTGCCCATGAAAACATGGCCTCATTACTACACTGTTCTCTTACTGCAGCTACAATGTCCTTTCACTACTACAATTGTCCTCTCATTACTACATGTACAATATCCTCTCACAACTACGCTGTCCTCTCATTACTACATTGTCTGTTCATTATTTCACTGTCTGCTCACTATTACACTGTCCTCTGGCTGCTACACTGTCTGTTCATTATTACACTGTCCTCTGGCTACTGCACTGTCCTCTCACTAGTACACTGTCTGCTCACTATAACACTGTCCTCTGGCTACTACACTGTCCTCTCACTACTACACTGTCTGCTCACTATAACACTGTCCTCTGGCTACTACACTGTCCTCTGGCTACTACACTGTCCTCTCACTTCTACACTGTCTGCTCACTATAACACTGTCCTCTTGCTACTGCACTATCTGCTCATAACTACACTGTCTGCTCATTACTATATTGTCCTCTCATTACTATACTGTCCACTGATCACTATACTGTCCTCTCTCTACTACAGTGTCGTCTCAGTATTTCATTGTCAAAGCAGATATGACAGTGTTACACTGAGGTGATGGATCAAACTATATCACTGTTTGGCACAGACCACTTTACAGAGAAAAGTGCTCAGTATCCTGAGATATGAATCTAGTAACTGGGATATAGGTTGAAATTCTAGCCATTTCGAGATAATAATTAAGGACTTATTATTGAATTTGTACATGGAAATAATGGACTCTCCTTGGATGTACAATCTTCGTGCTGTTTACATGTGTAATTAGCATCATGCTTGTAACTAACAGAATTGCTAGTGTTTTAACTGCCAAAATGCACGTGTTGACAACAAAGTATGTTGAATAAAAGCGAAAGACATAACTCTCAAAATTGTGATAACACGAAGCCATACAACCCAAACAAAAGATCTGACACAAATCTCTTGAGGTTTCCTGTTTGGTGGAATTAAATGACTACACAGTGAGTGCCAGATATAACAAGATAATATCAGCATCTATGGTGTGACCACTGACCACTCATGGGGCTTGTTACTCACAGCTAGACAGAGCTCCTCATTTGCATAATTAACCCCTTAGTGACTGCAAAATTGTTTTGCGTGCTTAAAATAATAGAGTGTACTAGAAATACAAATATCAAGCAATTTTAGTGAACTTTCTTTTCACATCTATGTTATTCTTATAGATATTTGGAATTGTATCTGTTATTACATTGGGTGAAATTTCTAGATTTTAACCCTTTCCAAAAGAGCCTGCATGTTGATGTATTCAGCTTTGAATGTTTCATTTCATTTCAATACTGACGAAAAACATTTTGATTCAGAATTCCACATGTAAATGAGATCTATGGTAGTAACTGTGCTCCAAGTCAACAGCTTTCCTTGGCATGGGTCGAGTGTTTAAACGTCAGGGTCAGCTAGCACAAAGTAAAGCTGGGGACTCTTTCTTGATCCAAATGGAGAAGGATTAAAACCATATAATTATCAGCTTAAGAGTGAGTCAACAGTTTTCCCTGGGGCAGGATGGGTACTTACCAGGAAAGCTGTTGACTTTAAGCACGTATGCCTGATAGAACTTACCTACAATTGTCTTTCTTTATTTTCTGAAAGACAAAGAAACTTCAGTAGAAATATTGCAGGAAAGAACATTTAACATTCTGGTCCTTAGAGCAGTTTTGAGCAGGACAGGGTTTTAAGAGTTAAAATACGAGTGAAATTGCCTGGTGTCACTCTCTGCTAACACAGTCCTGGATGCTGACTCATGCTGTTTCCAAGAGAGAATCTCCACACAAAAAATTGATAAAATTTTTGCCCAATTTTCATGCATGTCAGTCCTTCCCTTTATCTGGCTGGTCAGTCTGGGTCAGAAAGTTTACAGTGTGATTCCTTTTGCCACCTCTTGTGAGCTTTAACTGATTGCATGCCAGATCAACATTTTCTTACATACACAGAGATTTAGCATGAAGATTGCATGTTGAAATTTTTTTCCCACACAGAGAGAGCTTTCACTCATGTATATAGCACCAACCTGCCTGCCTGGCCTGCTACCCGGATCAAGGCCTTCAGAACATATTCAACCATTTAGTTATCAAGGTGACAGAAATGATATGAACTCCACACACATTTGGTCATTTATAGGATTTTCATCAAAATTTACATCAAATTACCTAGTTTAACCAGTTTATTTGGCAAACAATAACTAGAGAATGAAGAAATCAAAGATTCAAACAGCATGTTTGATCAGTGTTCTTGCTGCAGCTGACAACAGAAGTGGGGGAGGGGGAGGGGGTCACAGTGAGGGTCCTGGGCTCGGACCCATCAGTTTTCGAAATTTATGTGGACCCCAATGAAAAATGGTTCTTAAAATTTGACGACAGGGGGTAAAAATTTAAATTAACCCCCTTAAAATAAGGGGTCATGGTACAGACCTTAAGCTTGCATGCATCAGATTGTATAGGCCATGTTTGCCAATGTCCACTGGCCACTGTTTAGAGTGGCCATTCATGTTTCACCTGACGTTAAATGTCCTTAACATTTTCCAGGAAACGACTCAACCAGTAATGCATCACAATTTGCCACTTGCGGCATATGACTTCAATAATTGCTCCTCAGAATCTAGCAGCATAGCAATTTTTGACACTGCTATGTCTGTGTACATTATGTTAATATTTCAAGCTTAAATCAGATAAACTGTCACACAAACTCAAAATATCAGACCATATTTTATTTTCAACTTAATTTTGTCATCTTAAAATAAAAATTAAAAAAGACCCCCCCATGTGAATAAAGCATATCAAAACAGCAGAACATAGGGATAGATTGAGGACTTTATGGGGCGGAGGGGTGATGTGACTGAGAAAATTTATTTGTTCTATTCAAAAGGAGGTCTGTGACCCCCCCCCCCAC
The DNA here is from genome assembly GCA_964020975.1 of Hermodice carunculata. Classification (NCBI taxonomy): domain Eukaryota; kingdom Metazoa; phylum Annelida; class Polychaeta; order Eunicida; family Amphinomidae; genus Hermodice; species Hermodice carunculata. Next base: position 36,192,494 of record OZ026620.1, read on the forward strand.
CACAAAAAAAAAAAAAAAAAAAAAAAAAAAATGAAAAGTCAGGTATGAAATAGTTCATTTTCAGCCATTTTGAGCCTAAAATAAAGGACATACATCCATGATTGTGAGAAAAGTGTAAGAAAAAAAATGCCCCCCTCCCTTACCCCAATCTGACCCCCCCCCCCCCCCCCCCCCGAATGTGATGCACATTCACATATATATGATACCCTGCCCCCTGCCCTCCAGTCAGGTTCTGGTGCTCAGGACCTGACCCTGAACCAAGGAAGGCTGCTTACTCTGAGTCAAATGACACTTCACATTGATCCACAGTTCAAATCCTATGTGGAAAATTCTTAAAAGCAGTTTATGTGAACTTCCTCAGTGAAGAATGGGTTAAGACACCGAAGCCAAAAGTCTTAGTTATAATCCATAAAATGGGGGATAGAATGAAGAGTGACAAAGCACTGAGTTCTGTTGTAACTGCAATTAATATTGCAGTTGACAACACTGCACGCCAAAGCAATTACAGTAGTGCTCAACAGTACCACTAGATGGCAGCATGTGACAACTCTCAATCAGTCCCCATCATTTCCACAGCTGCACATTCATGCAATTACTGTTGTCTAATTATCAATTTTATCTTGTTGCTGGGCATGTATTATATAATTGTACACCTTATGAACAGGTGGCAACCTGTGGGGAAGGTCTTCATTTGTTATGAAGCTCAGCAAAAACAAAACCAGACTGTTAAATTCTATAAAGCTTTGCAGCTAAAAAATCCCGAGTGCCAATCATCAGGGAAATCGGGACTTTGAACCTTTTACTTTCGAAGAGCAAAGTTTATGTACCACAAAAACATTTCTCCTCTTGCTAATGAACAGCACAGTACTTGGCCCTTGAATACATTGAATTATTTTAACTGCTTCAATTAGTCTTATTTTTTTTTAGGTTATTCCAATCTATTAGCAACTGACAAATTTTACTTTGAATTGTCTAAAGTGCATAAATCGGAAGAATGATAAATTGAATCACTTTGTGCCAATTTAGTCTTTTGTGGTATACATGTTTTATTG
>OZ026620.1:36196045-36258545 GCA_964020975.1 Hermodice carunculata
ATTACAGTTATAAACCAAATGTCATTACATTGCAGTTGTTTTTAAGTTATGAGTAACAATTTTGGTGAATTTGGCATGTGTCCATGCAACCGAAGATGCATCACTTTCTTGTTTTGTAGGAATAAAAATTGTTGTTCCACCACCAGTGCTTGTTTTGTTTTCCTTTTTTTCTGTTCTTGTCGGTTCTTTCCTTTTTTTTTTTTTACATCTCATATTTCATCGAAGTTATTCAGCAGGTAGTGCATTGATTCCAACCTATTTTTTGAACTGTGCAGGTGTTCACAGATGATGTACAGTACTTTTGTAGTCAATTGCTCACCTGCACAACCAGACAGAATCTGTTGCTTCACTGTTTGAAATGCTGGTCAAAAAAAAAAAAAAAAGAAAAAGAGACAGAAAAAGAAAATTCCTACAATGTAACGTGATGAAAATAAAAATAAAAATGCATACAAGCATTTCTGAGATTCCTCCGGTTTGTACATATTACAGCTTAATTCCTCTGTAACATTTTGATTAGGCTATCAAAGGACTCAGTGAATAATTTCAATAGCCAATTTTGTCACGTGACTCTGGTACTTCAGGAGCAACAAACAAGTAAACATTGCTCACTTGAACCATGGCCATGCGATGCTGACGCTAAAGCACATGGACATTTCAGACCACTGATGTGAAAAATCCCCTTACTGGGAGTCACTTAATCCTGCTGTGTTTTTATTTTTACTTTCTTTTTTCTTTTCGGTGATGCCAAGGCTCTTGTGGCAAAAAAAAATCACATCGAAAAGGTGTTTTACCCTCTCCTGACTTGACTAGCAGTCAGTCAACAGCTTTCTGTGTATGTGGGTCAGGCATAGTGCATCCAACACACTCAAAGGAAAGCTGTTGACCTGGTGCATGCCACCCTGATAGACTTTATTTACAATTTTCATTCAAAATGATTTGAATTAACTCTTTCAGTGCCAACTGCGACTAAAGTTGAAATACATTGAAGGAAATGTACTGAACTATTATAATGGTGCAAGATACATGTTCCTTGTAAAATGATCTTTGATTCAAGTACCAGCATGGCTGTAATTACATAGCTCAGTAGTCCGTGTCAATAGCTTTCCTTGGGGTGCTATGGGTGCACTGAGCCCAAAGTGTACAAAGGAAAGCTGTTGACTCAGTCCAAAATGTGGTACTGAAAGAGCTAATGACAGAATGTAAGTAACATCACTGAAGCAGACGACATTTTACATCTGGCTGCTTTGGCATGATTTGAAGTGCAAAATGTTAACTTACGGCAAACTATGATATAAAGGCCCGTGATGTTGCGTGCTTTCAACTAGTATGGCATCCTTTTGTTTGTTTTAACCCCTTCCCCCTTGTATTAAACCTGAGTAAACAGCTTTCCTTGGAATAAGTTAGGCACTGATTTCCCAACCTGTTCTAAGGGCACGTATATGGGGCTAGTCCACAAGTCTCACTCAATTTTTCAATAAAACTAAAATTAATAAAAAATGATCATATCAAAGAAAATTTTACCTCCATCTGTTTTTCACAGTCTTGTTGGGGAAAAAAGGATAATCACCTATAGCATGATTTTCCAGGCACAACAAAAACATACACAAAAAAGAAAAAACCAGACCTCAGACTAAGCATTTGATAAGCTGGCAATCGAATGACAATTCATTTTTATGAGGAACTGGTCGCTTCTTACTTCAGCTTCATGTAAATGCATGAAAAGAAATGTAACTTAAGGGAATGTGTTCACATTACTGAATTATGATAATATAGGCTCCGAAACATGTTCTGAGTAGTTATCCGCTGAAGACCCTTTAATTCATTAGGGCTATGTCAAAATTCAACAGAAGATTGAAAATACGAGCAAAGGTATGGCTTCACTTTTCGAGCCGTTCGACCAGTTTCGCCATCGTGTGGCTCATCAGGAACTGAAAATTTCAACGGCTGCAGCGTGGTACCGTTAATCACGTAACATAATGTTCATTCGTTACGTGATAATACCGTACGTTGACAACAATAGACGTTGTTAACCAAGAAACAGGCTCAGCGTCTTGGATGAGCTTGGTGTTTGCTCAGGCTATTTATAGACACACCTCCTTTGTCCAGTGACAAGGTGTGAACACAAATATGCAAGTTACATATTGTTTACGGGTGCATGTGACTCCCAAGTTCCTTTATGGGAGCGGGCATCCATAATCATGTCATAGCTTGTCCTATTGACCAACCTCTGTCCAGTTTATAGAGAAATAGAACTGGGGCTGGGGAAGGATATTACTCAAATATGTAATGAGATATACAATAAAAAATGTTTTTATTTTCTTAATGATTGTAAATATTGTTGGGGTATAACTGGAGTAACCCTTGAAAAATGTGTTGCAGCTGTGAAAAAGGGGGGCAATTTAGTTTCTCCCCATATATACATTCTGAATTACTTAGTGACAAGAAAATAAGCATAGACAATATAAAAATTAAAAAAAAAAAAATTGAACAGAAGACCGTGCCCTATATGGACAATATTACTTCCATATGTATATAGGTTAGACAGGAAAAGGTTAGCTTATGGAGAGTAAAGAGTTCAGACTGCGGAATAGGGTAAGGACCACAAGGAAGTGGTTCTGGACAAAAAAGACACAAATACAAAAATGTTATAAAATATGAACTTTGTTGCTACTTTTGTAAATATATATAAAACTGACACCATTTGAAATAAATGTTATGCCATACTATGGTCACAGGCCTTGGTCAGTGCCAGAACCACTGATACAGGCATGTTGGTACGTGAACAAAATCTCTTTTAGTAAAGGATTTTAATATGCAATTGTTGTCTTAAATCTAGGTAAATATACGGAAAAATCAGGAACTGGTATGGAATGAGTTAAACATGTATTCAAATGCGAAATATTTTCTGCACATTTACTGCAACATGAAGTTTCCAAGTAAATTGAGCAAATTACGGTTAAAATCATACTCAACATTATAACACTATCATTAGCACATATCGGTTCACTAAGAACATCAAAAAACAGATCCACTATGGTGGTGCAATGTGGCCCAGTGACTGTGCCCATATTACCACAAGCAAATCCTCCTTGGGAAATTACGCACACACCTGATTTCAAGATATCCTCATCTAAAACTTCAATCCTGTTTGCTTGCATCACCTCACTTCAGGTGCATGTCCAATCAAATTTGCAATAAACTTCTCTGAGGCCAAACATGACTTAAATTACATAATCATCACCAAGGGTGTTTTATGTTCATTTCTTACTGCGGGAACCTGTCAACTTGCATCAGATCGACCACATGGCAGGTTTGTAACAGTTTTAACGTGACCACACTGAAGTGGAATTTTCAGCAAAATTTTTTAAAGAACCTTACATGATTTGTGAAATCAGGCAGAGGAGCAGATGGGCTTTATCTCACAGGTCATACCTGGGTATTTTAACCCTTTCCCCCACAAACCCCCAGGTGGTCAAATGTCGTCTGCTTCTGTGTTTTCGGCTCGTTTCGTCAGAAAGGAAAAATAATTTGAAGGAGAATGGCAGATGAGACCTATCAAGATAACATTGCCCAGGTCAACAGCTGTCCCTGGTGTGGCTTGGATGCTAGGCACCCAACCCTTGTCAGGGAAAGCTGTTGACTGAGTCTGAATTAAAGGGGAAGAAGATCAAAGTGAATACATCAAGGGATGTGAAACTGCATGCAACCGAGTAATTCTCCATACAGACTACAGTGTACTGTATGTTGACATTGTTATACAAGGCCAATCATCACCAGGTTCCCGTGTCTGTTATGCCAATTCTTGTCTGCTACTTAGGCCAGGCTTCATTTTTATACTCTCTTCTTTACGTGGAGTGGAGAGTAAGCAGACCTGTCACACTTTCCTCCTTTAAATCAGCCCAAACTAGCTGCATGAGTGTCCTATGTCATCTGCTTCTGATTTCAATACAGTGGTACCTGTTTTCAGAGACCCCTCCAATGAGAGACCGCATATCTTTTTATGAGTGCTGTCTCAGTACACTGTGTTATCTTTTCCATGTTATTATACCTCTAATGAAAGACCACCTGTTTTGAGAGACCACATTTTCACCTGCCCTAGGGGCGGTCTCTGAAGACAGGGACCACTGTATAGCAAATCTTACATGGTTTATAGTGAGTTACTGTTTTACCCACCCACCACTATCCTGAGCAAGATTTTGTTTGTTTTATGTTTAATTAGGCATTTCTTGAAAAAAAGTGCCGAGTCTACTTTCAACATCGACCTGATGTGCCGTATTCATGTTCGTCTCAGTTATTCAATGTCACATTTGACGTATAATCAAACATCGCTCACACATATTTGATTTTGTCTGAGCGTTAATGCACTATGTCACCAATGCAGGTATGTTACAATATAGTTGTAACAATGTTTAAGTCATGTGATCTACAGTGAGTTAATTACTACTTTTGAAGTTGACTCTAGAATAAAGTGATGAAAAACCATTTGAATGAGAAAAGTAGACATCAATATTATTGCTATCCTTTACATGGGTAATTTGGGGGTGGGGGTGGTGGGGGTGGTGGGGGTGGTGGTGGTGCAGCGGCAGGTAAAGTTTGCCTGTTTGGCAGACAACCAATGTACAGACTGCCTCTCAGGTATGTTGTATGAATTGGGTCTTTTCCCTTGCTGTGTAGCAGTTTTTGCAAATTGTTAAGAACAAAAGAGGCTCTTGAAAAATTGATATGTATAACTTCTACAGCAGCTTATTGCAGTACAGTGAAACCTGTCTGGACAGACCACTGTGAGGAAAGACCACCTGCCTTTTCAGACCATATTTACCATGTCCCTTTTGCCATCTTTCCTCTTACTGCACCTCTTTTGAGAGACCACCTGCCTTATGTGACCACTTTTTAGCCTGCCCTAGGGATGGTCTCTCAAAACAGGTTTTACTATACATGCATATGCATTTATACCAGCTAGAAGTCTTTCCCCTATATGATGCTAATTTAAAGTCAGCAAACTCCCTAATAATGATCAATGTGTGATTTTAGTTACACACTAAAAATTAGTGTGAGAACATTTTGACTTTTTTGCTCATGTAGCGTTTATGACTCTGAATGTGGAAAATAAAAATTGTGATTTGGTAAGCACACATTAGAAACTAAGAAACTAATGATGTCTTAAGTGGAGCAGCTTTAAATCAGAAAATTAATTTCTTAAATTGTGAAGTGTGCACACTGAAAAAGACAATTACAAGATCAAATGCCAATACTTTTGGCAACACTTTGACCTCATTTATTCTAAACATAACATCACTACTAATGCTGTTAAACAGTTACATAGATGTCCTTGTTGTCTCAGGTGGGATCAATTCAAATCAGAAAATTTATTTCTTTTCAGCGTGTGAACACTCTTCAATACATCAGATGATTATATGCTGCTATAATTTTGCCGCTTTCATATGTATGTATGTATGTATGTATGTATGTATGTATGTATGTATGTATGTATGTATGTATGTATGTATGTATGTATGTATGTATGTATGACTAAATTCGGTGTAATATTTTACTATTTTAATTTTCTACCTTCTGAGGTGGATTTAATGATATTAAATCTGACAAACCACAGCAAATGCATTCACCCTTCACTGACTGAAACAGTTATATGCACATGTGAGAACCTATGCTGGAAACACTTCCATTTCTTTCTTATGAACTGATTTCTGGGATAATTAAAACTGACAAATCAAAGCAGAAAATGATGATGTTGACTTTTTTAAGGATAAAACTGGAACACGCGATTTGGCTTGTTCTATGAATCAGACCATGTGTATACCTGATCCTACAACTAATCTATCTGTCCACACAGTCTTTCATGTTATTCCTCATGAGGTCTAACAGTGATTAATTAAGCCATGCAAACATGCACTGTGTAGTGCTCATACACTTGGCGGCTTAGTGATCAGCGTTTAGTTATGCCTATTTGTTTTTCCACATTTTTCCTGGCGGAAATAGAGTGGTAAGCCCACGGTGACTGAGGCAACCACTTTCCCACAAGTTCGCGTCCTTTGAGTGACTCTACACAAAGGGAGGACGAGTTTCGCTGATGACGAGAATTGACAGTATTGCCATTTCAGCTCTGTTTTTATCTCAACGGCATGATGTCACTAATTCGCTCATCCACCGTGACAACACCGAACGCATGCTTTGAACACATACCTGCATAAATCTATGGGATTACTAGAACAACTATCGCTGGCCGATCTGCCAGCTTCCCATGTGCAAGGAAATGCTGATGATGGAACGATCACAAAAATAGACCCAAGTCAACGAACATTTTAAAACTCTGAGCATATCTGATACAAGACAAGCATTTTAATGCCAAGCTTACAACGGTTTTGCACAAAGTTAGCATGCAAAGACAGCGATATTTTGAACTCCGTGCCTCGCAAAAACCAAAATTAAATTCATTTCAATCTTAAGAGAAAACACACTTGACATTAATATTCAAGCCTCTTCATACTAGTATGGGATCAGTTTGAGGGGCGTGTGAGAGTTGAGAATGTTTGCAAACACAGGCACGCTCTGGGTTACTTTCTCCCACCCCATGAATAGCAAATCAACATTTTCAAAATACCCTACCTATTATTGGTGTACATATCATGGTGGAGACAAGCACTGCATGATAACGTCTCAGCATGGATGTAAGCACACCTTATTAGAAGGCATGGAGGTGGTATGATGGAGGTATCAGTACACGAGACAAAATCAAATGAACTCATTATTTCTAACCGACTTCAAATTTAACTTACAGTCATGTCACGGTGATCTCCAAAGAACACTTTCAAACTTTCTCCTTTTTTTTTGCATGGGGAATTTAAGTTCTGCAAAATTTAGCACGTTTTTTATGATATGCATTGACTGTAATTCTGAATTTTTGTGATGACAGGTGAACCAGATATCAAAATCAGCTCTGCAATGTGATTCATCGCAATGGCATCTGATATTTCCCTGTTCATTTTCACATGTATATGTTAATTTTTGACAAATTCTCAATAAAATGAGAGCAATTTCAGCCCAAACGTTTACAGGCAAAATTGGTTTGTCATTGTCCATGAGCTGTACTCACAACCTTTGTACTAACTGGAGATTTACAATTGGTATGTATAAATACATATTAATGGAGGGCTTTGTTACGGTTTGTGATTTAACCCTGAAGGCACTGATTTAAGATTAAGTCAACAGCTATCCTCGTGACACTTCAAGTGCAGAAGTTATCTACCTGAAAGTTACCAAAATAACACAACACCAGCTGATCAGATCTCCACACTGTGTGTCACTGATAGTAGCTTGGTGTTTACAACAGGTGTTCAATCCCAAGTGTACATGCAGGTTTTTCATTTTTTTTTTATTCAAACTCGACATACTTGATAAAACCCATCTAAAATGGTGACTCAAGCTTGATTACTAGGCCAAAACTCAATTAATACACACAAAACTACCAGGAAGATTTGTCATGGCTATTTTTGCCGGTAAACAGAGAGACATTTACTAAAGGTAACACATGACACTGACACCATGCAGTGGACTGATAAGGTGTCATGACAGGTCCACCTGCGATTGTCCTCGGTATTTCTATCTGTACAACATCCCCGGACCCTGTCTTCATGATCGCAGTCAGACGCTATGTATAAAACATCAGACTTTTAACTCAGTCTGTCACATGGCTTTATTTCGTACCATGGGTGGTTTTCCTGCCCAATTTAAACACAAAAACAGCATCCGCAAATGAGCACAATACCTCGGATCACCTCACTGATATATCATAATGAACTCTTCACCAGTCAAAATAAGACTGAGACCACATCCTATTTGGACTGCTTTATACACAGACAAAGCGCTGCCGACCTTCTGCATACCAGTGTATTGCAATAAATGTCTCTTGAAGTCAAAAGCACTGAAAATCTGAGTCTTAGTAGTGAGAATTCGAGAATCCATTCTTGTAAAGGTTCTCCTAAACTTGTCTTTCTTTAAAAAGAAAATTAATTGACAAAAATCCAAATAGATTCTCGCAAAATTTTGCGAAATTCTGGCCCCGTGTAGCCATATATAAAATAAAACAGCTAAATACTGTCAACAGAAAAATTACATGTACAGCCGGGGCAATTATTTTCCTGTTAATTATATATGGTTATTTGGCCTCAGAAGCAAGGGTTAACATGATAGCTTCTTTGTGTAAAAGAGGTAAATAAAGATTTAAAGACAAATTCTGGATTTTCCATTCACTTGCAATCACCATGATATATTGGCTTAATGATAGCTCTAAACAGTCCCTGATCTGTAATATGTCAGATTAAAATCAATACTCCATATTCTGGTTTAATAGTCTACTACCCAACGGATCAAATAACTATTACTTGGTTCACCTGTAAATCTGTAATTCTGTCAGACTATTATTCCCTGTTGTATCCAGGCTGTATCCAGAAAGAACCTACTATAATAAATGAAAGGTTCCATGATGGCGTATCTAGAGAAGCTTGATGTTTAACCGTGCGTCAGTTTCCAGGCTGTGTGCTCTAACCCAGAACTCTTTGGCTGCCACCCTGAATTTCCATAAAGTCAATGTGCTCCGAATTAACATGAATATACTAGATTTGTGCTCACTGTAAACTGACCTGAGCTGACCAATCACCAGCATTCCTATTGTTACCAGAGGAGAGCAGAGACCAGTCCAGGTCAACAGCTTTCCTCGGCATGCTTTGGACATTAATGTCTATCACAAAGTGCAGCAAGCAAAGCTGTTGACTCACTCAAAACTTGGCCCTGAGAGAGTTCAACCTGAAATGATGCCTGCTGAACGGACCATCCTGGCCTTTGGATCTTGCTTCTTTCTTTTTTCTTGATTTATGTAGTACGTTAACTCAACAGGATGAAATTGATGTTCCTCACTTGGCCTACCTTGTTGCCGTACAACATACGTAGGGTAAGAGCTCACACAGTGTACTGCCTTTTTTGCTTGCTCTTGCCTTTAAAGCAGACCAAGTTCTGTAGCATCTCTATTGCATGAATAGAGTGCGAAAAACACTGAGAATGGTCTGTGAGGCAGGCAACTCTTGTTGCTGCTTTACAGGCAGTTTGCTATTAGAATTGCTCGGCATACAATGCTGTAGTGGAGATAGTTTGCTGCTGACGGTTGATACATTTTCTTTTATAATGTCCAGAAAGATCACATTATCCTACATTTATTCACATCACACAACGTTTTGTTATCGAGTTTTACTTGTGAGGTGGTGAAAAACAATGTGTCAAAACATGCTTCAATGCTGAAGACTTTTCTGCAATTTAAACAGTTTTCCTCAACAGACAACACGGATCTGTAAAATCTCTGCTCAAAGTCTGCTGATAGAAAAGCCACAGGAAGCACTTCTGCTGTCAAAAATTACAACAGCACACTAACTGCATCTTGCCCCGAGAAAAAAATCAGCTCCACAAAGTACACTGTAGGGAAGATTAAACTCACAAGTTAAGAATGTTCTGACAAAGCCCTTTGTGACTATCATCCTCTGTAAAATGTTTCAACAATTGACACTTTCACAGGAGTCTGAACTGAGTCAGAAATTGAAACAACCACTAAATGGGGTTCCTATTTAAACACTCTCCCCTCTCCCCAATGGCTCACAGCAAGCCTAATCATCCTGCACACACAAACTTCAATTTGTTTGGGGTTTATTCTTCCTTCCTTCTTCTTTTTTTTTTTTAATTTGAAACAAACAATTTTAGTTAGCCGCAATGAAAGTCATCTGAACCATATGTCACAGAAATGAAAATAGCTGCTTTTTATGCATACAAAAAATGAAGCTCATTGGATTTTGAAAACCACTTATGTCTTGCACAAGAATTTACCAAGCTAAATGTAGCACATGTAATTTAAATTTTGAATTGATTCATTGCATTCAAGTACAGTTTTGCCTGACATTCAAGGTAGCATGTGAGATGTGTATAAAAATCCCTCCTGAAAAAAGCTTTTTGTTCAAGCACCAAGATACAGAGTGTAGCAATAACTGGTATAATTGGCTAGAAATATAAGGACAAAGACTACTGAACAAAGCATTCATTAACTCAGTTGTCAGGGACTGGTTTAACCAGTATTGCATCGATGTTTGTTCTTCAAAACAAAGGGTGTTGCTATGCAAAAATTAATCTAAATTGAGGAACGTTTTTTAACATTGCTTTAGTCTTGTTATTTGGACATTTCCTGTTTGTACTGGACAAACTGCTATATAAAATTAAAATCCTAAATCAACCGTGGTACTATGTATTTGTACACCTGTCGAGCCCTCTCCATTTCATGGAAATCTTCCATTTTTTCCCCTTCCTGTTTGGACCTTTCGACTCAAATTTGACCTATTTTGAACAATTTCCCTAAAAAAAATATTGTCATTTCTTCTTTGTCCTCTGTGAAATATGTGAAATATAAAGTCTCCCACGTGAAAGCAAAACTCTTCGTACCAGTGTTTTTTCTCAAAGGATGTCAGCAGATATGTCACCACGGAGGGAGTTAAAAGCAATGCAAATATGATGAGCCCAATTTTTCTACGACAAAGTCTCCAAGGGATTTCGATTGATCACCCTTATTCCACCTTGGGTTATACACAAACACATTTGCTTTAACCTTTAACCCTGTGACCCTGAGAATGAGGTCACTCATCAACAATCTAAAGCAAGGTCCTTTTGGCCACACCATCCTCACCAAGTTCGATCCATTTTGGTCAAATCCTATGGTCATTCAATGAAAAAAGTATTTCCTTGAAAAAGACCCTGGGACATTGGAAATGAGGTCAAAGTCATGACCTAGCTACACTCCTTTATAGCAGGTCTCCTCAAGTGCCGTAGATGTAACAAAATAATTTTTGGATAACAAGTACCTCAAAAGGCTCACCAATTGAAAGGCACAGACCCCTTCTGGTTCAAATTGCCCAAAAGCGCCTGGATGTAAACTGCTTTTTGCCTTCAAGTTCTTTAAATTCCTTGTCACTAAGAAAGCATTTTTGCTGAGATATGTAAGTAAGACCATTCATAATGGTCACACCCAAGGTCAATAACTTTCCTTGGACCTGGTTGTGCAAGAATGGGCTCAACCCATGCCAAGGAAAAGCTATTGACTTGGTTGTATTCTGATCAGGAAGGTTAACTCATTCCATACTATGGCCTTGGTCAGTGGTTAATTCCAGCACTGCCTGGCAAGTCATGCTGCAACTGCCCTTGCGGCAGCTGCAGCACAACTTGCCAGGCAGTGCCAGAACCACTGACTTAAGACAAAAGGCATGTTGGTACTTGAACGAAAGCTCATGTCATGAGAATTTTCAATACATGTATGCAATTGTCGTCTTAAATGTAGGTAAATATACGGAAAAATCAGGGACTGGTATGGAATAAGTTAAGCAAGCATTTTGATATGATGAGCATGAACTGATTGCTTTCTTGGACAGTATCATCTATTGTCATACATGTACACATTGGTTCTCCAGACTGAGTGTTTATGGTGATTTCTTCAGTTGACCCCTGTGGCTGTGTAACCTTAAAAATAGGTCATGGTCACCCAATTACAACCTCAGCAAAGTCTATGTACATGTCTACATTGAGAATGTTTGCCAACTTTCTACAAACATTTCTTGGGTTATTGCATGGACACCTAAAATTTTTAAGTGCATGGTCCTCTGACCTTGAAGATAGGGTCAAGGCCACCCATCTGCACTCACAACGTAAAACCTACTCTGATGTATTAAGTTAGTTTATTTTATTAAATTTTTGCAAATGCTTCTCAAGTTATTATGCACTGATTTCACTTAGTAATCTTGTGACCTTGAAAAGGAGGCCAAGGTCATCCATCACAAATTCTAAGTTAGATCAGATGCATAGATATGACTTTCCATTTGAGAACCTTTTGCCAAACTCTTGAAGAGTCATTGCATAGGAACATATTTCCTTCAGACACAAGTGGCCCTGTGACCTTCACAATGGGGTCAAAGTCTTCCACCAGCTACCACAAACAGGGTTTTACTGAGGAGACAGAGTTTAGCTGAGTTTGATTAACTGTCAAATTCAGCTTTGCAGTTCAACGGGTAGTGTTCAGCTCAGCTGAGGTTATGTGATGATTAGGCATCTGTCGTCCGTCCATCCATCTTCTGTTGGCATCCACAATTCACATTTTTGACTTCTTCTCCCAAACCACTGTGCAGATTCACTTCAAACTTGGTGGCAATATACCTTGGGTGGGTCTCTACCAAGTTGTTCAAACAGTCATACTCCAGTGATGTTTGGATATTTTATGAATTGTTTTGTTCTTTGGGGGAAATAATTTTTTTTTTTCAATTTGGATGCTTCCTGGTTGATGCATGCATTCTATTCATGTGAATGAATGGGGCTTGCAATTGAAATTCACATTATTGACTTTTTCTCAAAAAAACATTATGCAGATTTACTTAAAACTTGGTGGGGATATACCCTGGGTATGTCTCTACCAGGTTTGTTCAAATGGTCATGGCCCAGTGAATTTTTCATTTTTAATGAATTTTGTTGTTGATCTTTTGGCAAAATGTTAAAACAATCTTCCTGGAAACTGCCCAGCCAGTTCCTTCAAATTGCATATGGACACTTGTGGGGACCCGTAGACCTTAATATGTTCAACAGGTGGTGCAACGATTTTTCTGTAGTTTTTATATGATTGGCAAGGGGATATGTACATGTTAGCAACAGTGATCACTGTCTGAAACTGAGGTGACTTCGATATCACAGTTCACAGGACCACTTCAGTCTGTGCATGCAGGGTCAACTGAGCACAGGACTGTCACAGTCCTCTTGTTCTTCTCTCTGTTTTGATTATTACTATTTAGTTTGAGCCATATAACTTGATTTGGATTGTCAGATATTCCAAATTTTAAAGACCAAAATGGCATAAGTGAGACATAGTGATTGGGTTAACCCTTTCTCTCTCAAGCTTGCCAAACCAGCTGGTGGTCAAATGTCGTCTGCTTCAGTGTTTTCCACTAGTTTCAACAGTAATGAAAAGCGATTTGCTGAGAATTGTAGATGAGACCTATCAAGATGACATGCCCCAGGTCAACAGCTTTCCTTGGCTTGAGTTACAGCCAAACTCATGCCATAGAAAGCTGTTGACTGAGTCTTAATTCATGGGGGAAAGTATTAAACATATTTTATTTCTTGCAAAAACAGTAAAATGATTGGGGTGCAGGCAGCCCTGTACGAACCCCTCTCATGATGATTGGATGACTCACACTGGTATCTTAGAGACTTTTCCTGTATTCTTGATCTCAAACCTGCTCAATACGCAGTATGCATATTAATTTCCCGCCACAAAACACGGGTTTGACACCTGGCGATCACGGGGGACGTGCGGGTCACATCACTGTCACAGACAGGCCATATGCTCACTTCTCACGAAATAAGCATTGAGAAATTTAAGTTCACAAATGCCAAACTGGTATTCTTCTAGTACTTCCCGAGCCATATATAAGGAAAAATTTCAATATGCCTTTAGTAAGTATTCTGTATTTCCAAAATATTAGTAATATCCCACTTGTCCCCACAGGTACCAACCCATTCTCGCCAAGCAGGAATAGGCAATCAGGTATGCTGTTGGGGTGGGAACTTAATATGCATATTTCCTATTAACATGTGGGACATTAAAAACACAGACACTACATTAATTGATGAACAAATACTGACACAACATTTTTATATTCATAAAACTGCTCTTGGTATGTAAATGTTATGAAATTAAACTTACAAGAATATGCTTTTAAACTTTCAAAAGTCTGTGTTAATCACTCACATTATTTTCTGCAGTAAATAGCATACAGCTGCTTAGTACAGTACACCCTTGTGATTATATAAAAATTCTATCAAAAGCTATGAGCTTGTCAATACCACTCTATTCTGCTTTATACATGTACATGTAGTTTCAAAACTTGAATTTAATTTAGAGGAAATACATGACCAAAAAAAAAAAAAAAAAAAAAAAAAAAAAAAAAAAACGCACAAAGGAACACCCCCCCCCCCCTACAAGCACACTGTAAGAGAGCTGCCCAATCAAAACCAGTTCAAGTCGCCAATCTGAGTTGGGTCTGAACACATGTTGGAAGGTAACATGTTCTCAACAGCTTCTGATGGAAAACTCTATTGATGTTAATTTGATGTCCATATCTCTAAATTTTGCAACCTGAAGGTCCATTAGACGAAAAAGCAATTTAGACATGATATCCAAAAGTTGAAGGTCATTTTTCATTCTCAGATTTGACATTTGAGAACTTACATCTTTGAAGAGAAGTAAGCAAACTAAGAATCTGTACATACTACAAAATGAGCATCATTTAAAGGGTTAAAAGTGTCCTCCATTTCAAAATAAACGCAACGAAAAAAGTTACCATTTTTTACAAGTAGTTATTTAGACTCACTTTGATCCAGAATTTGTGCATATTGAAGTCTATTGTGTTGCACTTTGAAATCAAGTCTAAAAAAAAATTATCCTGGGCTGAGTGACAGGAAGACGGGTGTCCAGTGTATATAGTTCTCAGTCATTACGGGGCCCATCTCTGGCTGGTATATGATGTTCCTGAGCAGGTGATGTGCTGGAGGCTGGGCACCACATTCTGCTACCAACAGTCTGTTGACAACTATTCCTGTGACACTTTACAGATCCCTGCCCTCTCCCCCCCCCAAAAAAAAAAGGTTAAAAAAACCCCAAACAAACTTATGCTTAGGACATACTGATAACCCATCTCAGTTCAGCAAATACTAAACAAGAACAGACTTTAAATTATTTCTTTAACAATGACATATGGAAAATATGTGCAGTGACAGACTTGATGTTTAAAAATAGTGAAAAAAACTAACTATGAATCTTCATGTCCACTATTTCTATTGTAACTAATTTATACTCCCCTGTAAAAAACACGAATAAAATTTCTAACTGACATGTCTGCAAATTTCTTTGAAATCATAAACAATATTCAGGAGGTCTTATAGCAGACTAATATGAAAATTATAAACAGATGTGACAATTTCAAATAATATCAGGACTGGAATTGAAGACCATATGGGCAACTGTTGCTTATGATGTGGTCAGCAGTGTGGCCGTTGACCACTCTGCTAAACCTGTCCTGTCATTCAGCCGGCAAAACCCTGTGCCCCTTTTCCCACCTGGCCAATTCTATCACAGCAACTACAAGGTGCACCATGTCACTCCCAGGGGGGGCCAAGCCCCTCTTGCTGCTAAAGAAATTGGTGATTGTGCCCCTGGGGGGACGAATATGAAGATACCATTGGGTAGCACAGGAGGCGGAATCCACCACATGGCCATTGGTAGAGTGGGCTAACAGCACTTGCCTGGGACAAACGCCTATTCATCATTCCTCGTCTCACTTTGCTCCACGTCGCTTTCAATTTTCTCGCACATGCTCCTCTGGGCTGCAATATCAGGACCAGGGTACACCCACTGGTTCAATTTAGCATTACATGCAACAGACCTGTGGGGCTAGGTGATCAGACCACTGAGAGTAAATTGAATCCCGCTTGGGCTGCTGTATCTGCATGTCAGACATGGGTGACCTTTGCTGACCTCTGACCCCACGTGACCTCATTTCCTCCAGACTCATCACTGTTCCATCACATTTTGCCAGCACATGGCGGTAACAATCTCATCCAAAAAAGTTAGCTGTTGCCAAAGCTGCTGAAGAACGACTCCCTTAAATCACACCGAGGTCGTGATAATGAAATCTTTATTAGAGTTGCTGATCTTTCATTTGGCTCACAAGAGCAAGGTGAATCATCCATTATCATCACTGTCATGTTCCTCAACTCTTGTTAACAAATTACCCAAATGCATGTGGATGTTCATTTGGCCGTGTGGTTGACCAAGTGAAAATGTTTTGCTTCCTCAACCATCACCTCCTGAGATTTTCGGCACAACTGCACGCCAGATTTATATTAAGGACCAATCTGTAATCGTAAAGAAGTTACACGGATTTACACCTGAAAGGTGCTCCAATAAATGGCAACATACTGGAAACAAATGAGATGGAAAGTTTGTACACGACTTCTGGGTACTGCACAGGAAGTTTCCATGCTTATTTCTGGAAGAAGTTTACGGTGTTTTCTATCTCTAGGAACTTATTAATCCTGAATCAGTGCTAATGCATTCTTTTTAAGATTAAAAAAAGCAAAATGACACATCCCTAAAGGTTTAAGTATAAAGATAAATGGAAAGAAACATCACTCAATTCAGGGGCCCCTTAATGTAGGTTACATGTACTTGTCCTGGACAAGCACTAGGAAATACATAGTTAGCACCAACTTTACTTAAATTATTAATGTATTTAGATCAATTTTTCGGTTTCGTTAGCCAACACTTAAACAAACGCTCTGTAATTTTTCTTGTGAAAGATATCAAAGCTTTAGTTTTGCATTGAAGCAACTATATGTAAAACTTACTTGGCCTGTTTGTTTAAACGTAGTAAATAACCTTAGCCAAACCATATCTTTGTTAGCCTTTGGCTGATGCATGGCTAGTGCCTGCACAGCCTGTTGATATTCTTGGATCACAAATAAAACAAATTGTTTGGTCCTGTGATGGAGGCTTAATTTTCAGGAAAAAATATAGAAGTAGATAGATTTTGATGGGGAAGATCATCCAAAGGACACAAGGTTCTGTGTTGAAAAGTCTAGAAAGTAAGAAAAAAAAAGTGGAAGATTCATACCAAAAGGGGCATGGGAACTTGAAAGCTACCGGTTTGCTTAGGAATTCTGAAAAGATATGACTAAAAAATTAAAAAGTAAAATTTTAAAGTTAGAAAATTGGGACTGCTCAAAGCCAGTCTATACAGGTTAAATTTGTATAAATACATACATGTGTATATAAGATACCTTTGATTTTGGCATGATGGAAAATTTTCACAAAAAACACCATAATGTTCCTGCAAGCATGCATGTTCCGTTTTGTTTTTTTTTTGCAAATTCAGGCACCCCAGTCTCTCCCTCTCTCTCTTTCTAAAACATTTCAAACAAATCTAAGTTAAATGATACTATTTTCACCATATTACAGTTTTTAAAAATACTGAGCTTGCAAATTTTCATAAATTTAGTTTGACACTTCTCAACATTCAATGCAAAAAACAAAAAAATGCAGCCAATTGCATACATACATGCAGGTCTACAGGAAATCCTGTAAAGCATTCCTGCCAATGTTGGATTTTGCATGATATTTTAGTATTTTTGTCCCTGTAAATTCTATAGATCAAATGAGACAAAATTCAATTAACATGAACTATAAAATAATTTCCACACACATAAACTGATCAAATATTACTTTGACTGAACCTTCTACATGTTCCATAAGAGTTAAATAAATACGTTATAAAATGAAACAAAAGTGCAATTTAAACAAACCCATTATAATACAAGTATCTTGCCCTTTGAACTTGTTCAAACACATAACTGACAAAGAAAATAAAACACGAGAATCCAGTAGAAATGCCCAACGACTTTTCAAAAAGATAAATTTCCAACTTTGGAAGCAACTATTTGAATACCTTGTACGCACTAAAAAGTGAAGTTCCTGCAGACCAGGATATTACTAAGAGGTCTATTCTACATGTACCCGTGACCTCTAGAATCTGATCAAACCGTAATATATGGCAACCTATAGACCTTTAAACTGGATTCCTTGGGGTGACATAAATGAATTTCCACTAACAGCAGCTCTGATTTAAAATGGTTAGGAATGTGTATTCAGTTAATATCCGCAACTACATATCAGACAATCAAGTTGTGACAATAAACAGACAGGATTGCCGAGTTTTCACACCAACTGAGCATCAAATACCAAAGTTTTTTTTTTCTCTCCCTCTTTTTAACTTTGAGATCATGCTGGCAACATGCGTGGTCATCCACCAGGCTTCTGGAATCCACACCTTCATCTCCATATATACTTTAATTTTCTTTCAAATCTAATTTGGATGGTGCTTACACAAGCCATATGGACGGAGGTCCAGCTCAGACTGGCCACCTTAGAGACTATAAATTATTGACCAATGCAACTGAACAGCTTGCTACCAAAGATTTTCCCCTTTAGCATGTTCTCTACTGAATCACGCCTGACGAAATCGAGCAGAGAACTTGGTCACTGGGGGCACATCACATCTCTTAATTTTCCTGGAACTTAGTCCCACTAAAATCATAACCTTCCTTATGATGGAACCCAGAGTGGGGTTAAATCACAGTTCAATTTCTCCATATCATCATCCAGACCCATCCATAAGACAAATATTAGATTAATTTCCCCAAAGATCTCCACAACATCCCTAATGTCAGCAAAATCATCTAATAAACAGATACGTGCTCCAGGACGGAAGGGATGGTGGGGTGCGAAGTTGCCGCAAAAACCACTTTATGTGGAATTGATTCCGACTGTAATACACTGGGGAGTCTTTTTCTATCAGAGGCCATTCCTGGCAGTTATACAGAAGTGGGGAAAATCCAATTATGGAAAGGCCATAATAGCAACTGCTGGACACAATATCACCAGCATTTCCAAGTCAAATGGTGAGATACCCTGGCTGTTTTGGTCCGGAATTAGAGCAGCCGGTAGCAAAGGACCGTGATTTAGTTATATAGGAAAAAGAAAACTTTTCTTAGCGAGTTGTCTTTTTTTTTTCTTCCTTTGCATTTCTGGCAAAACTTCTTTACAAATACCAGAAACCTCTCATGAAAAGTATCTAAGCTACCAAAGGAAGTTCTTAAGTTGAGAAATACTGTTTTACAGTATACATGCAGTGATCACTTCATACAAGATAGCTGGGGTGCTTTGCATAGAAACTGAAACAAATCAGGAGAAAATGTAACTATCTGCTGAACCTTTGACAATATTTCTTGAAAAAAAAAAATTACGTATAATTATGCATGTCAACAAGTCTAAGACAGAGAGGCAAGGAACTACTGAACAATTACTTGATACCAATATGTAATATATGTAAAGAACATGATACAGGAAATAAAATCTCTTGAGTAAACTAATGGGAGTAGATATATATGTACATGTATACATACATACGTACATACATACATACATACATACATACATACATACATACATACATACATACATACACACATACATATAATGCTATAACAAAATAAGATCTTTTGACCCTTTCCCCTTAAACCAGCCAAAAGCGGCTGGTGGTCAAATGTTGTCTGCTTCAGCATTTTCAACTGATTTCAACAGCAATGAAAAACAATTTGACTGAGAATTGAAGATGAGACTTGTCAAGACAACATGACCCAAGTCAACAGCTTTCCTCGGCATGGTTAGTGCCCAACCCATGCCCAGGAAACCTGTTGACTCCATCTTAATTCAAGGGGAAAGGGTTAAGTAAACTAATGGGAGTTAAACCATCAGCAGTAATGCTTTCATTATGGCCTTCAAACAGTGTATTAGTCTCAAAAACTTGCAGATCTGAACGGTTACTGTCAAAACTTGCAGTGTAGCTCTCCAGATTAACCCTTCCCCCCCTGTCATTCAGACCGAGTCAACAGCTTTCCTTGCCATTGGGGTTGGATGGTTGAAAAAGCTGTTCACCTACATGTAGGTCATGCTATGTCAATAGGTTGCATCTACAACTTTCATTCAAGTTCTTTTCCCATCACTATTAAAATTACTCTCAAACATTGAAAAAGACGACATTTGACCACCAGCCAGTTTTGGCCACTAAGTTAACCCACTTCTGTCCAGAGTACGACAGAGTCAATAGCTTTGACAAACAGTAAAGTGCATCTTAATTAGAAGCCAAGACGTCACTTTAGCGTTTCATGGAGACTTACACAGCTAATTCAGACTTTTTCATGTAAATTAAAGACAATCAAAAATCAGAAGTTTTGTCAATCTAGTATGATCTTCCGCCCACGACATGGGGGCAGGGGGGGGGGATATGGTAATAATGACCATCCGTCTATCTGTAGATACCCCCATAGAGACAGATCCTGCACCATACATGGCAAACTTGTGCATGTATTTATTCTGCTGCAAATTTAAATCGATGACAGAACTGACAGCAACAAACTTTTCAATGGCCAGGAGATATTATTGGCATGCAAGACGATTTGTTGGTGACCTGGCTATGTTTAACAACAACAAACATCTTGAAAATAACTGGAAGAAAATATACCCCGAAGAACTTGTCTTAAATAAAGAAAATGATCAAGACCAGGCAGCTGCCTTACTAGATCTGCATAAAGCTTCAAGGAAAAAGTTGCCATCACTAGTTTATATGACAAAAGAGAAGCATTCAACTTTGAAATTGTTTCATATCCTGACATCCTAAGAAATATCCTGGAAAGCCATGCATATGGTGCCTACATAGAACAGGTGCCAAGAATAGGTAGAAACACTACAAAAATAGGAGATTTCATCGCTAGACCTGTTGTTTTCCTACAGAAACTAGAAAATAAGGGATAGAAATTAACATCAGTGGCAAAATACCATAAAAATATGTTTGAGACAACACAGTGTCATCATTTAAATAAATACAACACTGGAGAAGCAGCTATATTGCAAGAACTATATTGACACTCAAGACATTGAACCGTACGATAGGACAAGTAAACACTGTTTTCCAATCGTCTTTTTGAAACAGAATATGTTTAAACCAAGCAGACACTGTTCATCCTTGCACAATACTTTCAGGTGTGCTTGTGATTTTTTTATGGATGTGGGGAGCATTGGGCCCGTAAAATACATTTAACCCAGCCTAGATCACCATCTAGTCCTTGCAAGTCAGGATCCACGTGAACGTCTCAAGTTTCCATGAAGGTGTTTGCAGGTTCAGTAACAAGAACACAATAACTGGTCAAATGAAGGAAGAAAATGTATACAGAAGATGTCTGTCCATCCTGGCATTGTTTTCAAGGCCATTCCCCTAAAACTATTACACTTAGCAATTTGAAATTTTAATGGCTTATAGTCTTTACCTGCTAGATGTGCCTTTTTGATGGTTTTGTGTGGCTAACTCTTTTTTTTCCTTTTTTATTGTTAGTTAATTAGTGATGCTTGTTAAAGGTCTCAGAATGGTTTCCAAGCATTTTCTCCAAAACTACTGTATTCATTCCAGTAGTAGCACGCTGTGCTAATGCAAAGATTTCCTGGGCCTCATATGCTTTTTGCAGGGTTTTATGATAATTATATGTCTTAATTTACAATACCACAAGCAATTACACTTATAGAATCCATATAGCATAAAATAACAACAATGAACCTTTGATCTGTCTTCCTTAGAGGCATACAATTTTGAAAAATATTGAAAAATACTGAATTTTTAATGCCCCCCCCCCCAAGATAAAAAATTAGTAGGTGTGCTACAATTGGAATAAATATGGTGTTACACTTGGCAATCTGAAATTTTTATGGCTTGTTGTCCTTACTTTATGGACATGCCTTTTGATGGTTTTGTGTGGCTAGTTATTCTCCTTCTTTAAATAATTAATGATGTTCATTGAAGGTGTGAAAAGTGTTTCTGGGCCATTTCTCCAAAACTTCATGTATTACACTTAGCAATCTGAATTTTTATGGCTCGATGGCTTGTAATCCTTACCTGCTTGATGTGCCTAGTGATGGTTTTGTGTGGCTAGTTCTTTTTCTTTGTTAGCTTATTAGTGATGTTCATTAAAGGCGTCAGAATGGTCTTCAGTCATTTTCTCCAAAACTGTTACACTTAGCAATCTGAAATATTATGGCTTGTTGTCCTTACCTGATTGAGGTGCCTTTTGATGGTTTTGTGGCCAATTAATCCCCTTAATTAGTTAATTACTGATGTTCATTAAAGGTCTGAGAAGTGTTTCTGGGCCATTTCTCCAAAAACAATTACATATACTACTGCTTCTGTCAAGGCACCCTGTATGTATTTTCATGCTTCTGCTCGATCATACAAATATGCTCTCTCTAGATACTTGGTCCTTACAAAAATCTAAGCAATATAAAAGCAGAAACATGGTAGTAAAGAACCTGTCAAATAGGACCTTCTAAGCCTGGCATAGCTCCTTGGGGTGCTCTCTCAAGACAGAAACCATGGCATTATAGTTACCTGGGCAGGAGATCAGCATCAACTTGTTATACAGGTACTCTTCTTAAGAACAATTTGAGACAGCACAATTGAAATGTAGTGAAAAATTCTCATCTTTCAAAATAAAGTATTCTATTAGAATCAAATGTTTGAGAAATCAAGTTTATCATAATATTTTCACAACCTGAAATAGCTGTAAAAAGCAGAAATATTGTTGAATCGTTCAAAAATCACTGCTTCAAACATTGCTCAGGAGTACGTAACAAAATAACATGTACATCTAAAATTGTTTTTTTTTTTATTGGTATACATGCATAATGATTAGATTAATGTATTTTTCATGCAATCTGCCTACACCCGCAACTCAATTTCAACTATGCTTTAATATGAGGAATCTGGGGCAAAGTAACCATTGTCATTTTGTAATGGGACTGATATACCTGACGATGTTTAAAAAGTAAATCTTATGATGAAAAAAAAAAAAATTATGATGTGTTGCCTTGTTTACCAACACCTGTTTGAAATTATTGGCTAAAATTGCATTTCATGAATACATGGCAGTATATCTTTAAATGTACACACTGTGATATGATATACAGTATTTTGACTGACTTTGTCTGGACTCACTCGGATATGACAAAGTATTAATGTTACAATCTTAATAATACTAATCATAACCTATTTTTGGATTAATTTCCAGTCAATATTCTTATATGTGGAAACAATGAACACTTGGACAACAGAAAATCATGCAATGTATTGACAATTCAGTAAGACGTTGGCTCCAATGTGGCAGTTCAGTTGTGCACCAGTGTAAAATGACCTCCCCTCCTCTGCCCCCCCCCCCCCCCCCCCCCAATACTCTAGACCCTCCGGTGTCTGTGCGGTCTGTGCGTAAGTTTCAGAAAAGTCAGTTTGTCCTCGAGAAAAATCACCACCTTTCTTGAGGACTTCCACTTTGCAGCACTTGAGAAATTTGTGTCACTGTATTTGACTAGTTGGAAATATTAACTCTTTCAACACCACAGGGGTCAATGCCTTGCTTTGCAGCATATGAAATTTTTTTGGGCCTTATGTTTGGGAGGTGTATTGGTTGTGAGGTCATGCTCCCTTTGCCCTTACCATGGAGGGAGCATCACTTAACAGGCAATGGAAACCATGGGACTTTATATATGTTATATTGGTACTTGCACTTTTTTCAGAGTGAGAAATTCGAGTTTGCAACTCTCATTAAAATTCTTGTAAAAACAGACAACAAAATCTGTCAGTGCGACAGAATGAGTTAAGTGTTTGACTAGTGGGAAAAGTTAAGTGCCTTGAACTGTTTGTCTCCAGAGTGTCAACATGTCTCTGGTTAAGTTTACGTGATGTCGTGGAAATTGAAAGGCACAATCACCGATCACGGGTCAAATGTTTTTAACGTGCGTGTGCCGAACGCCACAACCAACATACAAAAAGCAAAGTGCCTCTGAAACTTACCAAGAATAGGGATCAGCAGTGTTTGTCAAGAATGTATGCAGTTCCAATATGATGGATATTTTCCTGCCTTGGTGTCCCCTACAAAATGATTAAATATTACATTTGAAAACACAATGGGATTAAATTTCAAGAATGTCTCCTGCGACATGAGCTATTGGTATTTGTTCACTAAACACTTCCTTCAGCCAAACAAAGTGTGTTCTCTATTTGGACCATGTCAATTGAAAACCACTTTCCTCACCGAGTCCCACTGGCCATTTTAAACAGTCTTTCCTTATGCAAAACCATGCTAAAGTTGTGCCTTTGAGATACACGATACTCGTGTTCACCCCCTTTACGGAATACTAAAAAGTGACTTGAACTTCACGTTGAGAACCAAAGGACATGGAAAAAGAAATGGCATGTTTTGGCTGACATTCTAAAAAGGTTCGTCCATTAAAATGTCAAGTTAAGCACTGTCAAAAAAGTACCGTATCTTGAATTGCTAGAGCTCATATACATGTATATGTCTCCAGCTATCGGTACAAGACAAACTTTTCATGCCATTGTACAAGTCTACAAATAGCAAACACTTTTCCGACAAAAACACAATTTGAACTGGTGTTGTTATGCAGACGAAGGATGTATTTTCAGAGTTTCCATTAACCCCCAGATGGGGGTTGATTATCCTTTCAAATGGTGAAATACCCCCTCAGCAAAATTCAAAGGGTTGCCAAAACTTTCCTGTATTTTCTTTGTTGATTTTGCAAAATATAGCTGAAAATTTGACTCACTTTCAGGTTGGAACCCTCTGAGAAAATTCCAAATGGGAACACCGATTTTGTAGTCTTTCTTGCAAATAACTGATGTGCACCCGAGCCATGTTTATTCACGCAGAGCACACAGCACTGGTCATGTCATAACTAACAGCATCAGTTCAACAATGATCATATTTTAGAGCTTCCTTCATTTTGCAGGAGACTACTTGCTCTGTAGTCATCATCTATGTGTGGTTTACTGGCCACATCAGATCTTACAATACATGCGTGTTTCAGTTTGAATAAAGACCACTGTTTGTTCAATGTTGCAGTGAGGGCAGAAGTCTCTGGACTTTGGTTACTTTGACTTCAAAGTACTGAAGCTTTACCATATATCTGCCCAAAAGTTCGCATACAAAGCAATAATTTCTGTCAAAATCTTCATCTAGCACTTACATGTAAATTGAGTGGGGCGGTGGACAGGGATTTCAAACCTTTACTTGGAGAATACTTTCAGTTTTGGGTGCACTGGTTGTCGTGCCTTGGAACTCTTGATATAACCCATAACAAGGCCCTCGATGTTCTAATATAAGCCACAATGCCCAGGCCTTGGATATCCAAAAGAGAAGTTATTCTACCTTTGCCACATCTATTAGTCATTGCATTTTCAGTTTTTCAAAAGCTGAATATAATAAAAACATGAAAAGAAATCTGTGGCCACGAAATTTTTTGCATGCTTTGTAGGGTTCATGCTTTTCTTTATTCTGATTGCTGAACGCTCTTGTAGTCTGTCTTCATCACTTGCAATACTCAACTGATGATTTTATGGAGCAAAAACCCACCGTACAAAGTTCTCCCCACTCTTTGATTACGGCTTGTGAAATTTGGTTTGGTAAAGCATGCAAAACCATCGTAATGAAGTGATGTTACCGCTCAGCCGTCTTGAACCATGACACAGTACTGCCACAGTGACATAATTGGCAGGTTAACTAGCCTATCATGCAGACACGGAACTCCCGACAGTCATATGGAACTCCCGACAGTCACATAACGTCATCAGGACTGGCGGCGCTTTGATCACACAGTGAGCAATAAACAATGCAATTTCAAAGCTCTTCAGAAGCGAGCAAGATGAATGATGGTCCTCCCATCTGTTTAACTCTTTCACAACCAAGTCTTCACAGAGTCAACAGCTTTCCTCAGCATGCTGTTCATACATCATACCCAAGGTGTGATGAAGAAAGCTATTGACATAGACCATCCTAATGGCCCCTGAGACTGAGTACCACTTGAATGAAAGGTCGGGGAACAAAGAATATGAATCTAGTATTATTACCCTATTCATCTTAATAAGTGCACAGTGCACTATGAAAAAAATTCATCCACAAAAGCTGAAAAAATGTAGATTCTAAGCGTAAACATGGGATATTTTGGGGGTCCTTTCTTTGCAAAAATGGCGGATGCACTTATTAGGAAGTGTGTGCTTATTGAGATGAATACGCTATGTCAGTTATTTGCACATTGACTTTTTTTTCAAAATTCAAACTGAAAGGGTTAAACCTGGCATAAGTAATTTACATTTCTGTTATTTTTGTGTTTAAATGTTCATAATTTTTTGTTTTTTTAGACATTTCACTGCAGTTTTAATTTCACTATTTTGCGCTTACGTAACTCATATTAAAACAATGTTAAAATACTATTTCAGTGCTTTTATTTCATGGTTTTGCGCAATCAGCGAAATTAGTGAAGATCAGAGCACAGCAAATTAAAGCAAGTTACAGTACACTGTAACTTACTTTGCTGCCAGTCAGCATTAGCTTCTTACCTGAGCATTTTAAGCAAACTGCCAGCCACCCCTCCCCCCTGGGTAGAAGGTGCCAGCTACCACCCCCCTTGGGAGATGATGCCAGCCACCAACCCCCTTGGGAGAAGATGCCAGCTACCTCACCCCCTTGGTCGATGATTAGTGTTTTCAGTAGTCACTGGTGTTTGTATGTGCTAATTGAGCAGATAAGATGAATTAACACCATGGGTTACAAAAGCTGCTAATAAGTACATCATGGGTATCCATAAAGAGAAAGCACACAATGTGGACATCCCATTGTTTGGGGGGAACCCCCGAGAGTCGATCTTGTGTGTCGCAATATATCACTGTTGACATGAAATTAGCATATTGTTAAAGGGGACACTAAAAGGATGCATTTCTTGGTCTTTGTTTAACTCATTCCACCCTAATGACGCTTTTTCCCGCTAATATCTAAATGTCATCTGCTAATTACATTTTACTAATTTCGGGATTATTTTTAAACATTTTGGATGAAACTTGCATGGAACATCATTCCAAATCATATGCCCATGGTCAACAGCTTTCCTTGGCATGCTCGGAACGCATTGCGCCCAGAGCGTGCCAAGGAAAGCTGTTGACTGGGTCTTCTATAAGGGTGGATTGAGTTAAAGCAGGACATTATTGGCATGGCTTTGAACTTCTCTCACCCTCACATTTGCGAGTATATCTGCAAAACTCATTCAGGTAAAGACTGGGTTCAAAGATGCCAAAATAGCAAACCTCTGACAGCCATTTCTGAGCAAAGATGAAAGCCCATCTCCAAATTACATTTGTTTTTAAAGAACTCATGCTGACTTTCTTCAAAGCAAACAGCATCAAAATAGTTTTTCTCTTAAGTTATGGTCTTTTTTTATTTTTCTCTAAGCTTTCCAGTTTTCCTTCAAATCCCACAGGTGACATGCAGGAATAGTGCATCCAACGGACAGTGGCTAACTTGTTTTGTTTGTAGGTCTACTGCAACTCAACCAAGGCAAACATGTACAAATATTAAGTCTGTTCTGCTGATCTATGTCTTGCAAATTTGCAGGCACATAGTGAGAATGTAACAGTCTACTAGGAACAATGAACTGGGGGAGGGGGGGACATGGTGGTGTACATCTTTAATGATGTATGAAAACCAGAAGAAGAGTTTTTCATGTGAAAAACATTATGCATCCCCAGAACAAGCAGCTCTCACCAGAGGCCACCCTTCTGAGAAGGGCACCATTCTTCTGCTGAAAGTTTGACCTTGACCTTTGACCTCAAGGTCACCTCTGAGAAAATTAAAGGGAAGTCTCACCTGGGTAAACAATAACCAAGTTTGATGGACTTCAATCATACCCATTTGAAGATGTTGCAGGAAAACCATGTTATTTTGAAAGGCATTGTGACCTTGACCTGAAGGTCACCCACAATCACATGAAAAAAAACCCCCAAATCTATGGAGTATCTGTACCAAAAGTTTCAAGTGAATCTGGCTTATAGTTTTGAAGTCAAAATGTGAACTACCATTGCCAACCCCATTGACTTACATGTACGTGGTAATCAATATAGGAATGCAAAAATTACCCCATCCCCCCATTAAAAATCTTAAAGTTATTGGAGCAAGAACATTCGACCACAGTTGGTAGATATCTACACGATGTATATCCCCACCACTTTGAAGTGAATCTGGCCAATTGCTTTGGAGAAAAAGTTGAAAATATGATTTAGCATTGCAATCCACATGGACTTTTTTCCCCCAATTTTTTTATTCACTTCAAGCACA
This sequence comes from Hermodice carunculata, assembly GCA_964020975.1. Taxonomy (NCBI): domain Eukaryota; kingdom Metazoa; phylum Annelida; class Polychaeta; order Eunicida; family Amphinomidae; genus Hermodice; species Hermodice carunculata. The sequence continues at coordinate 36,223,967 of OZ026620.1, forward strand.
ACTTACAACAGTGTACATGTATTTGCTGTATAGAGTTTTACATACAATGTAGGATTACCCAGTTTATACATAAGTTTTGAGCCAGTTTGTTTCACTTTTTAATCAAAAGAAAAGAATTCCCATTTTCCCAGATGTTTTCGTACTTTTCCTTTTTGCGTAGCAATACATCATTTAATATATTCAATATCTATTCACTTTTCTTACAAAAACTTGTATAGTTGGAAAACATTCATTATATTTACATGTATATATATATATATATATATATATATATATATATATATATATATATATATATATATATATAGATACATGGTTCCTACAATAAAAATCATGTTTTACAGTGGTTTACATTTTTTTTGATCCCCAAAATACTTCATTAACTATAAAATTAGTAGTCTGAATTTCAGTTGGAAATTTAGTGAAAACCAGATTCCAAAAAAGTTGAATACACTCACAATCCCAAAACAGAGGTTTAATGGATTCAACACTATTTTTACAGAAACTGCACATCTGTGAATCTGTTATATTCCACTTAAATAACTTTCCATTTGTATAAATAGTTCTATGTAAGAATCTAAACTGAAAATTAGGCAATTCACCGGAGAAAAAAGCTAAGTATAACAATCTAAAAAATATGTACCAGTCATCCACATCAATATTCATATTTAAATCATCATTCCACTTGTTTAAGTGGGATCTGCGATTCTACTTTGAAGTAAAAACAGGTATACATATCTTGGTATTTTTCCTATGTCCATAATAATATCAATCTTTCTCTCAATTTCAACTGCATATAGTAACCTTTCACTGCTAATAATATGTTTCCATTCCATTGGAATTGCTGATATAAGTCCATAATATGTTACAAAGTCAATGGAAACTTGATATTTTTGTTTAAAGAATTCATAAACCATGGTAGTCCCTTCTCTTGTAAGAATATCTTTTACATATTTCACTCCTTTCTCGAAACATGACTTGTAAAATAACATTTGATTAATTATTTTAAAATAAGAATTAAACCATAGATTTTGCATTGCATGATATGATTTTGGTGTATGATAGTTATACCGACTCCAACTAAGAATAACATGAAACAAAAATTTACTTTTTCTCTCAGTATCTTCAAACGCTATTTTAGCATCTATGATATCAAAATAGCATTCCCAAATATATTTATGACCTTTACAAGAAAGGAGATGTACCACTGAAAGTTTCTATGTTGCATTAGAATTGTGTTGGGGAGTTAAAACCAAAAACCATATTCCATCCTAGTCACATGACCAAAACAGTGTTACAACTTAACTCTTTTGGTGCCAATCACATCTAAAGTCAATCTGCTACAGTGAAACTAGTCTGAATTACCATTTGGATCTCAGATTCGTATTCCTCATTAAAAAAGACGTTTCATTCACGTACCAGCATGCCTCTAGTTCCAGAGAAAATATCCCAGGTCAACAGCTTTTCTTGGTGCACATTGCGCCCAATGCCTGCCGAGAAAAGCTGCTGACTCAGTCCAAAATTTGTCACTTAAAGAGTTAACTGTGACAATTGCAATGATGCAGTGCATTAACACGTACACAAAATCAAATGTGCGTGTTAATGTTTGATTGTACGTCAGATGAGACAAGGTATGACGATGGCCAGCTTAAACAAAGATTGCACATCTGATTGGCATTGAAAGTAGGCCTCTAGGGCATAATTTCTGCAGTAAATACCCAGCTGAATATATATAGAATAAACAGAATCTCACATGGGTAGGAGTGAAATACAGTGTTTCCTGTTGCTGGAGAGCACATTTTGTCAGTAACATATACTCATGTTCTGGTATTCCTCACCCAAAGAAGGACTTACATGTGGACCTATGTTTTCTTATAAGCAATTCAGTAACTGTGCCCCCAAAATAAGATAAAACAATTGCACACCATAAAAAAACTGACTGAAAGTCTGCGTGAGGGGCAGTGTGTACGATACCAGTAGCATGTCAATCTAATACTGCTGCTGATTTCTTTAGTTCGTAAACATGTGACCTGGCGTTTAAAACCTTGAGAAAATTCATATGCACAAACTTTCCACAGGGTTGATAAACAAACCTGATGTCTCTGACGTTATGAGCATTTTTTTTTTGATTTTCTATTTTAAGTGCACATTTCCACACATCAAAATTCTGGCATCGTGACATTTAAGAGAGTGGATGTCATTTTGAGGGATGTCAGTTTAATGTTGTAATAAAGCAACATTTATGCATAGCTGGTGGTGGCTGTGTGTCCTACAAATGGTTGTAATGGGCCAGTTTCCTGCAATGAAGCAGTGACAACGGTACATTGCGTCAGCCATCAAATAGCTGTTTTGACACTTGTCATACACTGCACGAGTACAAGTCAACTATTATTCACCGTTAACCCATTCACCTCAGATTGAAAATTAAAAAAACCCCAGTCCATGGTAAATGTTGTTGTCTGCCTCAGTGACTTTTTTGTTTTGCCAAGTTTTCAGAAATTCAGATACATGTATGTATGCAGATAAGCCAGGACAGATCATTTGCCATACAGGGAAAATAATGAAAGTGAAAGTTGACACACATTCACATGGTCTTCAATGGTTCATACAGAAATATCTTAACTCATTCCATACTATGGTGACAGACATTGGTAAGTGGTTCTGGCACTGCCTGGCAAGTCATGCTGCAGCTGCCACAAGGGTAGCTGCAGCATGAGTTGCCAGGTAGTGCCACAACCACTGACTTACAAATATAGGCATGTTGGTACTTGAATGAAAGCTCTTTTCATGAAGAATTTAAATATGCAATTGTCGTCTTAAAATTAGGCAAATATACGAAAACATCAGGGGCTGGTATGGAATGAGTTAACCATTTACACTTTTTCTTTGAAAAACAGAAGGAAAAAAAATAGGCACATGGCACCTAGCCAAGGCCATCGATCTATACCTAGAATTGTCCACATCCACCACATGGCCTACAAAGTGAAGGTAGGCCCAATTGTAGGTCACAAGGTCACTAAGCTACAGATACAAAAATCACTTTCTACACACTGTACAGTTTCTCAACCCTCCTTACAATGCACAGACCCTGGGAACATCACTTACTAGTTGGGCATAATGCACACACGCAAGTGATACTTGAGCTATAAAGTTAAATTTAACGCAGATGTCTCAAGCATTCTCAGATAAATAGGTCACGATCTGAGAAATGTATGACCTATAATCCACAACTTATGGAAGAATTCAGTTTTATCAAAATTGGATGAAAATACTTTGACTTTCATGGATAAGGAAAAGTGAGTTTTCAGATGAGTCATGACCTGAGAAAACTAGGTCATAAACACTAATAAAATATCAGGTGTTCAACACTACCATGGGTTAATTTTTTGTGATGCAAGGGCACCTTATTTTGAAGACCCAGCACTGCTGACGACTTGAAATTTATCATCAGTAAAGAACCAGACTTAAACTCATGATCACCAATTAGGTCACAGTACTAAAAATAGATCACAGTGACTTGCAATCTAATCATTTCGTGTAACCTCCATGAAGTAATTTATACACCAAGTTTGAGCAAAAGCTTTCATATATGTATAATATTGTGGTAAGAAACATTTACTGAAAAATAATAATCATAAGCATTTGGCTCATTGGTGAGTTGTAAAAGGGTCCCAACATTTTCCTACATTTTATGAAGAAGAAGAATCCACAAAAATCATGTCCAGTATTTGCATGTATTATAGTATAGGATACATGGCCCACGCAAGGATTCTCTATGATGTGGTCAAAGGTCTAGGTGGCCTAATTTGCATATGCAACACGCAATTATTTCAAGAAATATTCGCACTCTAAGTACATCTATAGTTCTTACAGCAAAGGAACTATGCCGGGCACATGCTGTTTCAATTCAGGGTCAAAGGTCAAGGGTCAAAGGTCAAAGCTCAAGGTAGCTTAATTTTCCTATGCAGCATGTTCCTGTCTCAAGAAGTACACCAAGCTCAATAGCTGTGAGCATTACAGTGTACGCAATACAACCTGGACAAGGGACAAGCATTTCTGGATGGACGGCCAGAAAGACAGAACAGAAGGATGGACAGACAGGGTGCAAGCTTGTTGCCTCCCTGCATTTCAGTGGGGGACTAATCAAGACCTTATCTCATTGAGTAATTTGACAACAAAATAGTATCTGCTGCTCTTTTTCTATTCTGAGGTATTCATATTAACTGGGATCCTGTGCTGCCACCTAGGCTCCAGCAAGGAACTTGACAGGAAGGTGGGCAGATTCATGCATTAAGTAGGGTCAAATGAGCATCTATTATGAGTCATCCTAACAAATTAAGAAAGCAAAAAGCTTAAGAAAAGTCGTTAACTTAGCTTTAAAATAAACAAGATCCTAAAGATATTAAGAAAATTCCATTTGTTTCACAGAAACAGGGTTATTTTTGGATGGTTAAGTACATGTAATATAACTACTACAAGTGCCCTCTTCATGGTGGGGGCATCGTTCTGTTGCCTAACAACTGAGGGTATAAGAGCAGGTCTGCAGTTAATAGAGTTAAAAGTGAATACCTCCTATTGATTCACAAAGAAGATACAAGGTTTCAACAAGAGGATCATGATGATTATGTGCTCTGCTGACTGGAATCTGCTGCTTCTTAAAGTAAAAATGTTACGGCTCTATTACACTTACTGTATTAGTGACCACAGGTTTAATATACCGAATGTATAACCTAATGTCAGTTTGACCTTTCAACGTCATTTAAAGTCAAAATTAACTATGCCAAAAATTAAAGAACCCCATTAGTACTGTTTATCTTTATAGTAATCATGAGCTAAAGATCTACCATTACCAAGATGTAAGCAAATACGTCAGTTTGTCCTCTCATGTCGGTCAAGGTCACAAGTAACATCACCAAAAGAAACATCACCAAAAGAAACCTCATATAGGTACTTTTCTATTATTTTTTCAACAATGTTTAATAGTAATTATGTGCCTTGGCTCAATCTTTATCAAGATAAATTGTAAACCAATATGTCAGATTTTGCTCTGGCACCAAAAAGCTTGAATTCCACTGAACACTGCACAGACGTCATCATCATCATCTCCAGCACAATTTTGAAGGTCTGCCTGGGAAACAAAGCAAAGTATTCCACACAACAGTTTTGACAATATTGCAACATATGCACTGAACTGCTGCTATACACATGTACCTATACTGCACTTACTGACACAAGGTCTCAGAGTTTGATATCCTATAATTTCGTCAAAACTTCATGTATAGTCCCATTTTTGCACAAACTTGCCTCAACTTCAGAATGATTATATTCTGATAACATTTCATGCAATTCTGTTCCACTGTTCTGGAGCCATTGAAAATAGCCTTAATACACAAAACTTAATTGCAAAGATAGGATAAAATTGCAACATCACCTGGTGGCCAAAATGTGAACTACATGAGCCCAACTGACCCTGTATGTAACATGAAAGCAATCAATCAAGTAGTTCAGAGAAGGAATTTTGTTGAAAGGTCTCACCTGCAATGCTCATTCAAACTGTTATTCACTCCTGTTGAAAATGGTCCAAAGTATTGAAGCAGATGGCCACTGACAGTCAGTCAGTTTTGGCCAGGTCAAGGGGGAAGGGTTAAAGAAGTTCTTTAATGGCATAAAGACTCATGTTGTCATGATGATATATACAGGTTTTACTCATAGTGTTTATGAAAGATTTTGCTGTGATTAGGCTCAGAGGAGAGGTCACTCTCACTACAAGTACATAACCTGAGTCTTCTCAGTTATTTCATGTCTGCATGGATGCCTGTGAAGCATCCTACCACCTTCACATGTAAATCATAGAATCAAAACTGTATTTTTGACTTTTACAAGCTAAATCCCCGATACTAAGTTAGTACATTTTATACAGTGAAACCTCATTTAGTGACACCATCCGCTCCCTGCAAAATGTGTCAGAGATCTTAATAATGAATGTGTTGGATAAATGAGTTAAAGAGCAAAGGAATCTATGTTAAGTCCCTCATTAAGTGAATATGTCAGATACCGGAGTATAATTATATTGAAGTTTTTAATACTGTATTGCTATATATGTGTAACAATGCTTGCATCACCTTTGCCACTAAACAATACCAAGCTTGGAAGTGGAGAGTAGTCCATTCAGCAGGCAAGTGTCCACTTAATTTTCAGGAAATTTAAACAGATTTCGATGTAGATAGTTGAAACTGGACAAGTCATGCAGTTTTGTAGAGTGGTAATCGGCTGGGCCATGGATACGATACTACAACAAAGCTTCCACCATGCACAACATGTGCTGTAAACTTTGTTTGCCCTTTCAGATACTGTTATCACAGCTGATCACATAAGGAACAACTAAACTTTATCAATTTATTCTTTAGCTACTAAGCTTCCCAGCACCAACAAACCTTATCGACTCGTATCCATCTTCATTTGAAGTCCTTCATTACATTTCACACGTTCTTAAGTGAGAAGGACCAAAATAGCTCCAAGACGATTCATTCGTTACAACTCAAGTTTTTGTTGAGGTAACCAGGAAAAACTTCGGAAGGCGACCTTTTGACCTGCCACACGTGAGGTAGCTTTATCCAGTTATCAAGTCACTTGTTGCAAAATCAAGCTTCTACCAGCAATTTAGGATTCCATGTAGTCCCAGCTCGACACAAATTGGAAGAGACTGCAGCATCTGCTTGGCTACATGTAGGGCCAGATGGGATATCCATCCACGGACAATTTTCTGGTCTAGCGACGTTTAGAAATGTCAGCAAAGCTCGACCTACCATGAGCTTTGTGCAAAATACCAGATACCAAAACACAACTATTTCCGCAAACAACAGAAAAAAAAGGATAAGCCATTTACGAAAGACAGTGGTCACATCTGGAAGGTATCAGGAAACAGTTTTCTATCAAAAAACACACACCAACGTCCCACCATGGTGGTGTATAGTCTCTAGTTAAACATTGCAGTCCCCTTTCGGTCCACTTACACGATGTATCTTCAAGTGACCTTATATTTGACTTAGATTTGACGTTTTCTGTAATAAGTTTATTCTGACGTGACATCCTGTACTTAAGCATGTATGGTATCATGACTATGTATGGTATTACCCTTATACAGCGTGTTCCCATTCCCTCATGACAGCTACATTATGTACTTCCAGTCCCATTGGGAAGCTTCTCTCTCTTCTGCCACATTCTACACACATGCAGTCATCAAACTATCAATTCCACATCACACCTCAATTAACAACACAATATCACTATAGCACCTTGTCATGAGATACAGTTCAGTTCTTACAAATTTGTTATCTTTGGATCATGCTCTTTCAAAAACATGAGGCCCATAGGTGGAGTGTTCTGCTGTAATGAATCACAGGAAAGTGAAATGATTGTAGCAATAACAAAATGTTTTAAAAAAAACAAAGCAAATTTATTAGAGAAGTGATATACATCAAATTGTAAGAGTTCATTGTGATACTACATTTGTAGCTTTCATTATTATTGAAAAAAAAATTGTGGTTGGGTCTACGTGATCAAGTGTTTCTTTGTGGTTGAATTCAATAAGTGACATGTCTAGTTGCGTTCTTGTTTCCAAGATATGGTCTTCATTTCTGTTAGGCAGCAAAAATTGTCTCTTGGTAGTGCATACAGGTGAGAGCTCTTCCAGCTGTAATCTGTCTGTTGCTTTACATTATGTACTGACCTTGAGAAAATAGGTCAAGGTCACTGTTATTTTATAAGAATTTGTACCTTTATGTAGTGCTTTTCTCATGTAAACTTGGTACGGCTAGTCTTATTTGTTGTCAAGATATTGAACTTAATGTTTTTTCCACCTCATGGGGATAGTTTCACATTTCAATCATAGGTGGTGCCACATGTCTTTTCCATTATTTAGACTGTTATTACTCTAATGCATCTGTGAAATCACAAGCCTTCAGAAAATGGGTCAGGGTCACTCATATTATATGACATTATAGCCTTTTCTATGAAGCATATTGGCCATCAATTTCATATATGCTAGCTCAATCATATTTCAAGATATTGAATTTAATGTGTTTCATTACAGTTTGGCTCATATTTCCTGTAATACCATAGGTGGCACCACTAGTATCACACAAGTTCATGATTTTTGACTCAGTAACATTCCCACAAAGTTTCATGAAGATCCACAAAAAAATTAGACACACTAGAGTGTCCACGAATTTTTCCATATTTTGACCAATATCTTATGTAATAATGTAGGTCATGACCTCACCATTGAACTTGACCTAGATTTTTATACATATGATATGTCCCGATGGTTATATGGGGCTATCATCAAAACTTTTAAAGTTACTGAGCTTACAACCTCAATGTTTACGGAAGGAACAAGGGGTGCACGAAGTGACCGACAGACAGAATGGAGGATGGACCAACATGATTGATCGTATAAGCTCTGCGACCTTAGGTCTGCAGAGGTAAAAAAAGTGTATATCCTCTGTTGTTTGATTCATGCTTTTCAGTCCTTTAGGGTGTTTTCAAGTGAGACCTATGCACATGTCTAAGGTTTCATTTGTTGGACACTTTTGAAATAATTTTGATGAGAAAGGGAAGCTTTTCTTCTTTTTGAACATTTATACAGCATTTTTCGCAATGCTGGTGGTTTGCCACTACACAAAATCAATCTTACCGGTTTAGCAGCATTAATAAGGAAAACAGTCTCTGGTCAGAAAAGTCAAAAAAAAAAAAGTTGATGAGAAGGCAAAAGAGAGACCAGTAAGTTGCAGAAAAGAGGTCACAGGTAAAGAATACAATTCCAAAAGCCATATTTTGTGACATCTTAAAAGTACACATTTAAATGTATTAAATCCTGTATGAGTGGTAATGCAGAATCTTACAACAGAATCCTTTTGTTTAGGTAAACAACCAACAAGGACCAACTACATGTACATGTATATGTAATGAAGACGTTTCTAGATGGACTCTACACAGATGCAATATCACGTAACATGGGTCTAGTCTGATATACATGTAGCTTCGTTTCAGAAGCATTAAACATCTAGAAACCCATCACAGTTTCTATACAGTGTGGCCTATGTTTAAGTAAACACAATATAACTCCAGTTCAAAGAATGTGTATTTAATGTGGAGGACCTCCTGCCAATGTTTCTGGCCTTATGGGCCCTTCCTTAGTGCTGTGGAGGTTCCCAAACTTTATTAGGTACAAAATCACATATGAACTCCATAAGATCATATATACATATATATATATATATATATATATATATATGTATATGAATATATCTTAACTATAACAATCATATGTATATACAGTCAACAGGACACACTGGCATGAAAACTTTTACCATGGGACTCCCCAACGTGAATTAAGAAATAAGCCATAATCTGTCCATGATGTCACAATGCTTCAATTTGGGACATACATTTGCACCTAGCATAAAAATGCTGAGAAACTCATCTTATGTACGTGTACTTTATATGTGATTCTGTACATAACAAATCTAGGGAACCTTCACAACTCTGAGGAAGGGCCCATAAGGCACGAAACATTGGCTGGCATTAAATACATATTCTTATCTCTGGAGTTACATTTTCTTTACTTAAACGTAGGCTACACTGCATGAAACGGTGATGGGATTCTAGATGTTTTCTGCTCCCTTAACTAAGCTACAACAGAATCCTTACAACAAAAGACAGTGTCCTGCACTATTGCCATGAAGCGCTATTCACCATTTCATCCAGTAAATTTTGAACTCAAGTCCGTATTCAGAATTTAAAATATAGTTTTGCTGCTAGAAGTGTATTGTTTCATTTCCCACAGAACATAATATTACCAATTTCTGTTGTTTGAACTTTTTTTTTCTTTTTGTTTTTAGCAAAAACAGGTAAAATTAAAGTTTTTTACGCAGTAAATATTCTAGTTCTTAACACTTACAGATTTTTTATTATTTTTTACAGCTTAATCCAAATGTATACTTTTAGTAAAATACATTGTTTATATGATCTCAAAAAAAGAAGTCTAGTATATAAGGTCATGTTTGGAGCAAAAGTAGTATTTTCTGCACCAAGTGCTATAAAAGTGTACCACGCCCTAAAGGCTAAGTCAACATCTTTCCTAAGCTTGAGTTGGGTGCTAACTCCTTTCAAGGAAACTGTTGATCCGGGGCACCTTTTTCACAATTTGCATTCCAATTATCATTCTCATTGTTTTTGGATACTACTGAATTACTATATCGAACAAGATTGCAGTTGACCACCAGCCAGTTTTCGATATTTCAATTGGTGGAAAAAGGATCAATCCTATGTTTTGGGCATTTTCCCATTGATGGCAAAATGGGATCAGTTGGTATATTACAGAATAATCAATACTTATAAAAATGAAATAGACCAAAATGAAACTGCACCATTTCATTAGTAAAATTATAAAAAAAGAAAGAAAAAACAATGAAAAACCCAACCATGCAGTTGAAAAATGTCACTGGTGTAAAAGGACTCTATGCATGTATGTAAAAATAAAAAAAAAGAAAAAAATGCTGCACAACTGAAAAAAGTTACTGATATAAAAAGACCATATATCCACATGTATAAGCCCCAATTGACCAGGCTCCATTGTTTCATAAAACTATTTGTGATGAGGCAATAACCTTGCAAGTTTCCCCAAATGCCGAGGGTAGAGATACATATAATGTAGGTTGTGACAGTTGTCCATTTTCTCGTTAGCTCAAGGCTGGCCTGTTTATGAGAGGAACTAAGCCATTTCATGCTTTAATATTCCTGCCCAAAAACAATCATGTCTGCACTGGTACCACAGGCTATGATATAAATGCCATTTAACTCATTCCACCCTGATAGAAGACTGAGTCAACAGCTTTCCTTGGCGCGCTCTGGGAGCAGAGCGCGCCAAGGAAAGCTGTTGACCATGGGCATATAATTTGGAATGATCTTCCATGCAAGTTTCATCCAAAATATTGAAAAATAATCCCTAAATTAGTAAAATACAATTAGCAGACGACAATTAGATATTAGCGGGAAAAAGCGTCATCAGGGTGGAATGAGTTAAGAAGCACACACTGTGTATCTTTATTTACTTTTCAGCCATGAGCTTGTACACTTCTTTGGGGTGCGTTTACGCTCTAAACATAGGAAATAATTTCTGTTCACTGGAATATCAATTCTGATATATCACCAGAAATACTCATATTGGGAGTGACAAAGCCATGCAGCATACAGCTTGAGAAAAATGACCATTCAAAAACACAAATGTACTATTACAAGTTCAGATATCAGACATCACTGGCGTCCATTTTCCACATCCCACTATTGCCGACTCCTCTTGTGATCCTATGCATGGCTGTCACTCAGAAACCATTGTCCAAAAAGGTAGAAAAATAACTGTTCCCCAGGAGGTCCATGCTGCTGACAGTCTCTCAATTACTGGGGGATCCCTTGGGTTGCCTGGGTGGTCATGTCAGACTGGGGCATCTTTATACTGTCCTGTGCAACTTCTCTTTCTTCTACATGAGGGACTGATATCGGGTATATATAGCTCTGTTCTCCAATCACAGCATATTATTGCTGAATCTTCTGAATTGCTATTGTCATTTGGATAAGAAAAAAAAAATATAATTACAGACTCTATGACATCTGCAGGTGTGGTTGAAAGATATACAAGTCAAAGAAAAGAAGCTATTATATATTCATGAAATTTAAGACATATGGACATGTGCTTAATGATCCCATACGGCACGGACATGTACTTCAGCAACCTGTGGCAACAAGGACATTGTCTACAAATGCATTTCCATTGTATCAAGTTTGACAATAAAGTCTCCCCCTGTGACAAATTCTGACAGCTTCCAACTCGTTTTCGCTAAGCCAATTATGAAATAAAATTCTGACAGATTCCAACCAAAAATATATGTGTACCTGTCTTATCACAGTTCAATCACTTCAAACCAGTAAGAGTTTTGGATCTACAAGTACATGACAAAATTCTACCTCGCGAATACTGAAGTGCATGTGCGTCAGTGAGATCTGTTTTACAACAACATTTTGACTTTTAGTGGTTACAGGAAAGTGCAAACTTTGCACAGAAAACTTAAAATGAACATCGGCAGAACGCTAAGTCAACAATTATAGCGGGAATAATTATACACTTCTGCAGTCATGTTCTAAAACACAATCAATTCACACCACCTTGTATTACATGCTGCCGAGAAGACAAGAGTTTCGAAGTTTAATACTTAATGAAAAACACATTCTATATCTCTATCAGCTTTTGTATTTTCTGTAGTTTTGAAAGATCAAGATGCTATCAGTCTATTGATTATCAAAAGTGCACGGCGTTCAGGATAAATGGAAGACGATGCAAAATTTTCATTTTAACATGGTTACCATGGTTACAGGCAGTGGTCTACATCAACTTTTAAATTCTGAATGTAGAAACCAAAGAAATCTGTCTCACTTTAAGCTTCATGTGGAGCCATCTCGAGAAACAGCCTTCATTATCAAACCTGTTTTGATGAATTTAAGATTGTGTTATGCATCCCTGGACAATAAAAACTCCCCAACAGTTTCTTTTATAAATCAAAATAAATCTAAGAATATCTACTGATTAAAAAAAGATAACATAACTGTTCTTCGAGAAATATTAAAATTAACAGTTCAGAAAAACATGACCCGCACTCACATACTTCCAACCTAACAATGACAGCAGAGTCTGATACAGCAACAGGATGATATCCAAGAATCGCCAAAACATCAACATTCAGCTTTTAATACCAATGTGAGGAAAAAAATTTCATTCCTGACTTGAGAACGGGAAAAGCACTGACCAATTTGGTAGCAAGCGAAAAAATGAAGATTTTGTTCCACGCAGCAACATAAAAGCATCAACCAATTTGGTCACTCATGTTTCTAAGGGAAAATATTGACAATTATATACCTGTTTGATGTTTCTTCAAAACCTTATACAATGTGTAGCAAATCTGTCTGGTTTTTAAAATTTTTTTTATTTGAAATAACTTTGAGATTTACCCACAAGATAGTCAATCTTTTCCGTCCCTTCAAAACATCAGAAAATTATGTGTATATACTTCTGTCTCAATTCTCTGTGTTTTGAAGACACCATATACATACATGTGTTTGATTTAAACAGACAATTATTTTATTTCAAGAACGTTTACAGCAGCTTCAAAATTTGCCCTTAAACTGACCTTTGATTTGTGAAAGCAAACTGGAAACACTGTTTGGCCGGTGGCACTTTAGTACAGGAGCTGGGTTCACTCCTTTATAGCCAAAGGCTACATGTTGGCAATTCCTCATTTTGTAGACCAAATTGTGATGCTGCATTCGTTACATGTCTTTCTTACATTGCATAAATGACTGCATATGGTTGTGTTTTGGACCTGAACAAAATGAAAAAAAAAAAACCCTGGTTTGGGAAAAATGTAATGAACCTCTTTTTTAAGCATACAACGTTTACATGCTTTCTGCTCTTCAGCTTTTTCACAAAAACCTTAAAATTCACAATTTCTGAAAAAAAAATCCATTCCTGGATCTGTAAGACTTGATTTATAAATGCACTTTTTCTTGGTTTTGTGGTGTTGTCAAAATAACCTGAAATACATATGTGACAAAAGAAGTCAATTTGAAGCATAAATTCTGCCATCCAGACAAAGTCTCACACACGGAGCCACACTCATCAACTATCAGCATAAATAACGTTTGCTACTGGACAGGTTACAGTGAAAAATGGCCATAGTTTTGACAGAAAATAGTGCAATATGGACGTTCAAAGACCAGATGACAGGCAGGTGAATGTATAGTGGTTTAAGTAACGTTTCAATCAGTGCCCGCTTGATCAGTTTTACTTCGTCTGGTATTTGTGAACTTTGTATTATCGGTAAAAATGCAGACCCGTATATCATCAATGAAACATCAGAAGGACAGCCACACTGGAACACCTGTACCCCATACTGATAGCATAATTAAAACATACCTCAGATGGGACAGGCCCCGCCCTTTATTGACGACCCTGGTCATCCAAAGAAACTTCATCTGATGGTTCGTCATATTTGTATACGTGCAAGGGTTGCAGGTGTATGCGTTACATGTATATTGCCTATAAAGGAAACTCCGCCGGGCTAAAATTAGAAGTCATGTCATCATTTAAAATATTTTTCTCCCATTTTTCTTCTGTTTTTTTAATTTTTCTCCAAGTAAAAAGTGAGTACTGCCCCATGTCTGGATCATTGTCAGGTTGAACGGATACCTGGTTTCTTTATAAATATTTCTGGAAAGATATTAGTAATCTTAACGCATGATGACAGAAAAGCCGTCAATTTTGTCCTTTCTCTTAAAATAAATGCGGGTACTGTAAGCACAAGCATCAATGACTTCTGCATCATCATTCTAATACATAACATGAAACATGACTTCACATGTTCTTTAACCTCCTTCGCCCTTGAATTTAGAGTCAACAGCTTTCCTTGGCATGGGCTAGGCACTAAGTGCCCAACCCATGCCAAGGAAAGCTGCTGACTTTGGTCATGTTATCTTGATAGGGTTTGTCTACACTTTTCAGTCAAACTGTTTTTCATTGCTCTTGAAATCAGTTAAAAACACTGAAGTAGACGACATTTGACCACCAGCCAGTTTTAGCAGGTCGAATCGGAAAAAGGTTAACGAAGGAACCCACTTCATTTCTTCAGTTTTCACATTTAGTTGAAAGTATATTTTCCTCCTCCTGTCCCCTCCCACACCCCAACAAAAAAAAAAAAAAAAAGGCTGAACTTAACTTCAGAACCTCTTTACTGTAAACTTTTCTGAAACTTGTGTTTCATTTTAGTTTTAAAACACACACACACACACACACACACACACACACACAAACTTTTTGCAGTGATTCAAGAAAATATGTCAAAGTTAACTGGCCATCAGGATAATATTTTAGAGAACAATCTTGTGATGCTAAGTGGAGTGGCCATACACAGGAATGATAGTGTAACTAAGTCTGTCTTAGCAGGCAATGGTTTTCTTAACAGGTATGAAATAATATGCTGACAATAAACAAATCACAAGCGAAGTTACCAATATAGCCTGTATGTCCATGCTTTGTTTAGATTCATCAATATTATTCTAATTCTACTGTGCTTGTCTTCGCAATTACATTTAAACAGGGATTAAATTTTTTTTTTAAATTTACAATGAGCACATCTATTATATACATGAAATTGACAGACAGGGGCCTCCACTTGACAACAGAACAAAACAGTTTTCTTCTGGAGGTTCTCACAATATGGTGGACATTTATCCCAGTGACGCACTCAAGTGACACATTCCGACTTTGACATACACACAATGTAAGATTCTGGTCATACTTGCAGCGATAAACATGTCAAAAAGTAATGTTCAAACTGATCTCCAATTTGTCATTTAAGTGTTTTGACCCCTTATTTCCATACAAATTTTCCCGGTAGAGCAGTTATTTTGGCCACATCAACTGACCAACTTATTTCCTGAATTGTTAGTTCCTATGCTTTGATCAACTTTGATGATTCCACATGTATTCTGATGACCACAAGTCATTTTTCCAGTGACCTGTTTACAAGTTAATTGAATTAGATTGAGACCTGCCACACCGTACAACGTGAAGTAAGATAAACGACCAACTGAACATCCAACAGTAATGCATACGATATTTCGTGTACACTGCTACTGAATATTATGCCCCTTAAATTTTGACAAGATTTCAACATTTGCATGCACAAACAAGGATCTCTGCCAAAAATATTTGAACATGTTTTAATATTTTTTCCCAACCCTACCTTGTACTCTTTGTCAATGAGCTTGTTTCAATTTTATCAAGTGTTCCAAAACAGTTATTTTTTATATCCCAGCACATGAACATGTACCAGTGACCACTTCAGCTAAGTTCTCGACTCTCTGTCTCCACTCCCCTCACTCTTACATACTTCTAATATTAAGTGCAGAAACATGGAAGTATTTCATTTTAATTTTTAACAAAACACGTTCAGTCAGTAGTTTTTGAAAACAGGTTATTTATTTTTTGTGTGATTAACTGAAAAGGTGATTTATTTATGCAAATACCACAATGAACAGTATTAGGTTATTTTACCAAAATATAACATGAACAAAGTAACAAACAAAAAAAGTTGGCTACCAAAAGTAAAAGAAATGTCAGTATGAAAAAATACATATACCAACAATAGATATTAGGAAACATTACCTACTTTACCTCTGAAACAAAAATTTCACATCATCAAATATTTAGATTTCCATGATTACCAAACACTCCAAATTTCTGATAAACATATGGAAACATCACATAAACTTTGATGGAGACTCCCATGTAATAGGAAACTTGATATGTATATACACATCAACTTCTCTGTCAAGCTCTTCAATATTCCTGACTTCACAAGCTGTTTGGGGTCAAATGTTATTGGCACTGCCTTAAAATATTTTCTCTGATTGGCTGAATTTTTGCATGTGACAACAAAGACACACCCACTTTCTTATGACAAGTTCAACCTCCTGGTCCTTTCATTTTTTTAGCATCTCATAATGCACCTGTTGGTATCAATTCAACTCCAGCCTGAGTTCACTGGTTAAAGCTTGAGTGTTGCTCCAGGTCTCACCTGGTCCCTGGCTAAATATTTGGGTCATTTTCAGGAACATGTTCATGCTAAATTTTGTAATTTATAATAATAATAATAATAATAATAATAATAATAATAATAATAATAATAATAGCAAAAAAGAATTGTATGTTATATATATATAAAATTTCTTTTTCTATTTCAATAATAATAAAAACTCTCAACACTTGACTTTCGTAGCTTTCGACCTCAAGGCCTTCTGCAGCAAAAATGATTTACGGGATAAAAATTACATTACCTAGATGTTATTTGATGACAATAATCATGTGACAATTCATGTACTGACTTTACACACAGCATGCTATAGATCCAACATAATTCCCTGGCCATTTTGATCCTAAAAAATAAGTTTAAAAGTCATTCACAAATATTTAGAGTAAAAATCATTCACACATATTGTTATCATTTTCACTGAAGGAGGGCGTGAGGTCAAAAGCTACAAAAATAGAGGGTTGAGAGTGTTTATATATATATATATATATATACATATAAATACATACATATATATATATATATATATATATATATATATATATATATATATAAATACATACATATGTGTATATATATATATATATATATATATATATATATATATATATATATATATATATATATATATATATATATATATATATATATATAAATACATACATACATACATATGCACAAATCCCAACTAAGTCTTACTTCCTGGTTAATGGTAACTGTTACGATGCAAACTGTTTCCATTATATGTAGGTACAAACATATCTGCAACTTGAGATTATGAATAGTTGTTTGAAGAGTTAAAACCTGGTACAAAACTTTCCTGACTAACACAGGGGCATAGAAAACTTGACTCGACAAACAAGAAGCCAAGTTATCCAAAGCATATACTGATGAAAGTTTTGGGGCCAGTCATGTTCCTGTGCAGAGTCCCACAGTAAAAGGGCTTGGTATAGATCACAGGTACATTGTAATCCTGCCACAAACAGAGTTGTCATAGATCAGTTTCTAACGAAACTTACGATTTTAAAATGAAACACAGATAAACCCTGTCATGACAGACCAGCTCGGATACACATTTAACCCTTAAAGTGCTAATCACTGCTATAGTTGGTTTCCCATTACTGTTAAACATATCAAGGATAGAAGATTCAAATTCCTCATGAAGGTACCTTTCAGTCAAATATAAGCAAGCCTAGTCTAAAGCAAAAAGTAGACTTAGTCAACAGCTTTTCTCGGGGCACTTTGCGCACACTGCACACAAAGTGTCCCAAGGGAAAGTTGTTGACTCAATCTTAAATCAGCACTTCATGGGTTAACTGTACATGTAAGTGTTTTAGTGCTCAGCCCAGAGCTCCTTGACTTGTAGGTTTGACTTAATTTCTGTCATTCATTTCTATTAAATACTGTACATTCACCATTTTTTGTGTCAAATATAAGTGTTCTCAAACATATCTGTATGTTGTTCAGACACAGGTCAATGTTCTCAGGTCACTGGGACCCACAGCACTTCAAACAAGAGATGTGTTTGTCCTTCTTCCCTAGTTTACAACCTATGTGACTTGGTGCAAATCTATTACAAACTATTTTCCTCAAGATTTGTCACCAATACCACTTCTTGTTTTTTTGTTTTTATCTTGTATATTCCACCTTAGTATGTACTATGCTGTATCCCTGTCAATTACTTTATCATCAGAATCGATTTGCTGGAAGTAAAGGTTTCTTTGCAGTTGTTTCTGATCTTAACAGCACCTTTGATGAACTTTTCTCTTTGGGTCAGGGAATTATACACAGTGTGTGGCCAATTAACCCTTTCCCCCTTAACCTGGCCAAAACCGGCTGGTGGTCAAATGTTGTCTGCTTCAGTGTTTTCAACTAATTTCACCAGTAATGAAAAACAATTGACTAAGAATTGTAGGTGAGCCCTATTAAGATCACATGCCCCAGGTCAACATCTTTCCTTGGCATAAGTTGAGCACTTAGTGCCCAACTCATGCCAAGGAAAGTTGTTGACTCAAGTGTCAATAATTATTCAAGGGGGAAAGGGTTAAATCATCAGTCCAGGTCTAGGTGGGGTACTGCAAGATAGGATGAAGCTTCTCCATTTCAAGGTTCAGAGGTTAACCCTGTCCCCTTCAGATTGGACCAAAACCGGCCAGCGGTCAAATATTATCTGCCTCCATGTTTTTGACTAATTTCAACAGTAATGAAAACACAATCTGGATGATAATTTGAGATGAGTCGTATTGAGATAACAAGACGGTGCCTACATGTAGGTCAACTGCCTTCCTTGGCAATTGATTATTTCCTTACTCATGTCAAGGGAAGCTGTTCACCCAATTTTAACTCAAACAGAAATGGGTTAATGGGGGAGGGGTTAATTCTCACAACAAAAATATTATAATTTCTTCTAATTTAAATTCAAGTTGGAATCTTCTCACATTAATATAATTTTGTAAAACATGGCAGCAATTTAGGTATATCTTTTGACAAAACATTTTCAAATCTGACCATTGTGTTTATATATACATGTATAAGGACACTTCTGTCGGGACCAGATTTGAAGACAAACTTGTTATTGACATGCATCTTTGGTTTATTTTTGCAACCTTTCTATCTGTATCCCATTACAACTTCCCTTTATATCAGAGACATAATCATTAACTTGGAACTAAAAATAAAAAGAAATGAGTCTGTGACTTGGCAGCTCAATTGAATTTCCAAGTCAAAGTACTTGTCCTTGTACCATTTTTATAACATCTTTTCTTTTGTCTTTAAGATTTGCCACAGAAATATATTCCTAATCCATTGTACAAAATTCTTAATCCAGTTGCAACATTACTGAAACAAATTCTAACATTTATCACATGCACAGACCTGAATAAAGACACACCGTGGTCTTGCTTCCATTCAACTTGAAATTGAAACATCTAAACCTTTAAATATTAAACATGCATTGGCTTAGTTGTCTGGCATTGCAAGCACAGGTCACTTCCTAAAATCTGGAATACATGTATATTTCAATAAAACAAGACATAAAAAGAGCCCATGTTTCAAATGCATGATCACATATGGGTTTGCACATTTCAGCTCTGAAAACCACGGTTCATTGAAAGATCTCTTTTGAAGTTTTGTTTAGAACCATTTGCCTGTAGAATTTCTACTTTGAATAATGATGTTTTTAACTGGAATGGTACACAATACTTTTTCCAAGTCAAATCGCAGAAAAAGTGAAAGTTCACCTTTTGTAACAAGAATACCAGCAGGATATTTAAAGATTTTGTTGCACCTTTCAGTTAGTTTTTCTTTCAGATTAAGCTATCAAAATATTTTTCAAATAAACATTCATGAGGTTTTGGATGTTTTTCTTAAGATTCCGCTTGCTGAACTGGATCATGTTTTCCTCATTACATTCTGTAAATTTAAGAAATTCTGTCATACCTTTATCCTCAAATCTGCAAAATTAAAAACTAAAAAAGAAACAACTACAGCCAATTACATGCTTTTGTACATAGATTTGGATGCCATGGAATATACAAGTCAGGAGGTCAAAGTACTTTCTTGCCATCAAGAACCTCCTCTGGATGCAAGTTTCCAATGTTATGAATAACTTATGTGTGTAAAGTTCGGCAAGGGATGAGCAGTGTTTGATTACAGCTTGCTGTGGACACTTCCAATTTAGTCCAGTCCTATACTGATCCACTATAATAATGATGAAAATGTACCATGCTGAAAAAATCACGATTTCTCTTATCTTTCGCTTCCTCTCTCATTTTTTAAGGTGAAAAGTTGGCCTCATCGAAACACCCAGTGCCAACAGCACAGACATATATACTTTAAGAGGTAGCAAACACACACATACAGAAAGACGAGCTATAATTATTGATACGGACTGTGTGTAACATACATGCAGCCCGTCCCTTTGGGAAACTGTGCGAAGTGCTGGGCCAAAAGTGGTCATAGAAAGTAGGTGGTCTCTCCGTGGAGGCCAAATATCCTGGGAAAAAGAGAGGAGCGGTGATATTGTAGTTTTAAAAGGTAGGTGGTCTCTGTGAAGAGGGATTATGATATACCAAATCCATACCCTAAACTGCTTATAAATATGATGTAGCATTTCAGTATTTTCAAAGTTGAATGTTAAGTAGTCCTCCGGAGAAGTCCCAGCCCTTTTGAACTTAAAGCTTTCCCCCTTGGATTAAGACTGAGTGAATAGCTTTCCTTGGCATGAGTTGGGCACTTAGTGCCCAACTCATGCCAAGGAAAGCTGTTGACCTGGGACATGTTATCTTGATAGGTCTCATATACAATTCTCATACAAAATGTTTCTCATTATAAATGAATTAGTTGAAAACACTGAGGCAGACGTCATTTGACCACCAGCCGGTTTGGGCCGGTTTATGGGGGAAAGGGCTACAAATGCTAGCTAACTTTTGGAGCAGCACGCAGGATCATCAATTTTTCTTGAAGTGCCATTGTAAACAAATCTATTCTTGTGCATTCCCAGTCAATCATCTGTGATGGTGTCTTGTGTTCAGCAAACAGTACAGTACATATACTCTGTTTTAAGTCATGTCCTTAATGGACTTCCTGAAAATCATAAATATTTTAATGTCCAGTGAGCTGATGTATCTCCAAAAGATTTTTGTGCTAGTCATGGACTCTGAAACTGTGAAAGCCACATATCTGGCCACCAATCCCTACATATAGCCTGCCTATGTTTAAGGTATGTATCCCTTCCATTTATCTGTAAACAAACTGTTAAATATACAATCACTGTAAATGAAGTACCCTCCATTTCAGGCTATAAGACACTGTATTCCTTGGAAAGCCATCCCATAATAAGTTAGTTTAGGCTTTGATTAGTGTTTTTTCCACTGCCAGACAAGTCATGCTCCAGTGACTCTTGTGGCAGCTGTGGCATGACATTCCAGGCAATGCAAAAAACCACTGACTCAGAAATGGTGAAACACTTTGGTTACTTCAATACAGATCCTTTGACGAAGAATCTGAACTTGCAATTCCCAGCTACATGCAGCTAAATATACTGGGATATTGACCATGTATTGAATGAGTCAAGTAACTACAGTATGTGATAGTAATTATGATACATGTATGTAACTACAATATTGAACAAGGAGCCTATTATTGACCTCTATGGATCCCCCCCCCCACCAGCCTAGCCATAAACAAAAGAATATTGGGTGTTCTTCAGTTCAACTTAACAACAGCACATTCCCTTCAAATCAACGACAGGTGATGAAAAGCAGCAACCTGCATATATATATATATATATATATATATATATATATATATATATATATATATATATATATATATATATATATATATATATATATATATATATATATATACATATATATATATATACAGTAAAACCTCCCTTCACCGAACACCCTTGGGACTGGAAAAAAGTGCTCAGTATAGGGAGGTTTGCTTACATTGGACATATAAATTTGGGACTGAGAAATGGTGTTCAGTATAGAGAGGTGTTTGGTATATGGGTGTTCAGTTAGAGAGGTTTTACTGTATATATAAACTGATTTCTTACCTGTGAAAAATCAATACACCACCTATTCTGAATGGACAATTGAAACACAGGAGTTAAACTTAGCAAATTGCATAACGTGACTCTCTTAAAATGGACAAAGTAAAATGGAATGTAAAGGACCCTCCTACCATGATGCCCCTACTCCCAGGCTGTACCTCAAGCTATAGCACTTAGCTGCCACATGTAAACATTATGTGACACAACAGAACAGTAAACATTGACGGAGACCTTCCTGCACTATAATGTCCAGGTTCCAGTGAGATGTATATCAATTAAATTCAGCAATAATCTGTGTATATAACTAAGTTGCAACCCAATACAAAAACATCCGGGTGGGCTAGTGATGTTATAATCCCAATGGATGCTGCATAAATTTTCCCTGAGGATAATGTCTCCTGCTATTTTCCACAGTATGTCCATATGAGAATGTTTGAATTGGAGACTGTTTTTCAATCATGGATCCCGAATCCAGCTCAAGGTCAAGTTTGGGTAAACAGATCGCACAGAATTCTGTTTTGTAGTCAGGAAATTAAGTGGTCAAGAATACAAATGATTATATAGTAGTACGTTTCCTCTACATAAAATACTGGCATTGGAGGTTATACTTAGTAAGAACTCAAATATATGAAATTCCCATTTCATATGTCACATGCTTACATTTACTATGGTGTCTCATGCTTGTACGTGCAGCAGTTTATCAAGTCAAGTTACGATGGCCATATAGGATGTCGTGGCTGGAAATAGGAATTTTACAACTGTTGCCAATTTGGCTACAGTAGCAATAACTTCTTCAGCCAAATGCTGATTATCTTAGCCAAACCCATGAGCAAAATTCTGCACTTTGAAATTATGATGAATCTATTTAACAAAGTAAGTGAAATACCATGAAGTTGTGTATCAGAAGTTGAATGAATCATGACATTTGCTATTTGGCTAAAGCTAATTACTAAATTTTGCAATGGTGCACATACATGTGTATGAACCATATGCTTTTTTTCTCATGTGAGTTGGTCCCAGTTTTTTTGCCAGCATTTTGCAAAGATCAATGCTACAAATTTGGACACAGAAATTTGTTATTATTTAAGTCTCTGATTAAATTCTTCTCATGGCCAAAAGATGTCTGTAAATGGAAGAAAATCAAACCCAAAGCAGTCTTTAGCCTGTTGTTTACCAACAATCACACATTTCCAGTGGATTTACCTGTAATCTTTTAAAGAGTATTGAACAATCATGCTTTCATTTAAGGTCTGACATGCATAATTTAAATGCCAAGGTCCCTCTAAAAAATGTTTATGGAATACACAACTTGTCATCATCACCCCTGGTGGATGGAAATTGGGCATGATGGTATCTGTGATGCCAGTAAACAGTATTTCAGTAACATTGGGCACTTTTGAAAACATAAATACTCACATATATGTACATGATCATATTTTAACACACTTTTGTACATGATTCTTTTTCAATGTGACCTGAACATTCACTCAGCTGTACAAAATACTACATGCAATGTCCTAAATAATTGTTGGAAATAGTCAAAATCGCACTCTTGCTAGTTCCAAATTTGGACACTAGAGGCCAGTGTCAGCTGGTCACAATATTCCACTTCAGTTCATGTTCCTACCTACAGATGGCAGCCCTAGACAGAAGCTCTTTCCCTGTTGCTCACTCCACTTGCAATACAATGCTAAATCATCACGGTATTGATACACCTCTTATGCTGCTAACGAGGAACTTTTACAGGACAATGAAATTATGTAACCAACTTAATTAACAGCATTTACGAATGGAAATAACCAACTTAATTAACAGCATTTACGAATGGAACAAATGGTTTAAAATAATAAAAAAAGAACTGTTGACCTTTTGGCTTTTTTGCTACCTTTTGCCGGCTTGGGGCATCAACACAACGTTAACATTAAAAAAAAAAAAGAAAATAAGCCACAGATTGTCGAAACATTAGAACTATCCAACAGTCAACTGATGGAGGTGTTGGCAATATATACTTGAACATATTATATAGGCAAACAAATTGCAGCTGTCATATTTGATAAAAAAAAAACAACAAACAAACAAAAACAAAAAAACATGGACTCTTGTGTACAGACTAGAGTTAATCCTGATCTGGCCAATAACATAGATGCCCCTTTCACAGGTAATCGCCCTCGTGCTCTCGCAAGAGGAGGAAGATGTTGCAGGGCTGTCCAACTGGGGCATTGTAGCAAAATTTTGCTCCATAGCTCTTGACAAATGATACAGAATTTATCGAAAATTAAGTGTTTCTCATGTTAAGAAGTTGAGAATATGCTCCAGAAAATTAAAATTTTGCTACAAAGATTTCCAGTTGGACAGCACTGTGTTGGCGTGGGCTAAGTAAGTCACTTATAGTGACACTACGTGGGAGTGTTTGGGATGGGATTGGAAATTACAGTGGAAACATTATGCGGGCATATATTTTACAATAGGCTGCACAAACAATTCACAGAAGCGATTACTTCACTCCATTCCAGCTCGACGACCGCGGGAGTCAGGTATGGTAACTGAACAGACTACGCAAACTGGTGTTGCAGGCTCCCCTTTTCGGTATTGTCATTCTTTAGTGACTGAGCTTCCTCATCTGCAAGACTCATGAGGAAGCAGGCCTCCATTTCGCGGCTCGATGTCGACATAACCATCAATGCCACATTGGATGATTGGGGCTGTAACGTTAGACTTCGAGGACCCATTGTCATTGGTAAATTTAATACCACTTTCGGTCACACTCACAGACACACTACAGTACTTATGTATTTTCCGCAACAAATACAATCTTGCTGTGATACCAACTGAAATAATTTTTTCATCAAGGTGTGGCACCTAGCATCAAAGTGAAACTGAAACAAAAGAAAGCACGTCGGATGTTCATAGCCATGCCATGTGACAATGATATGTCATTGCCATTGGCATGTGCCGTGTCTCACTAGGACTCCATTTTAAACTTGCAAAAACTGACACAAATTACCCTGGATAATCTAGATTATTTGCTTCTGTGTGAGGCAAATATTCACTTGGTCGATGCTAACGTACCTGTGTAGAATTCAGTAACTGCTGATATGTGATTTAATTATAATCTCTTGGAAACAACTTTGGCTAATCTCTCCAGATCGAACCACCATAAAATGTATTGCACAAAATTTTCACAAGATGGAGCCACGTGAAAGAGTCGATTTCTCTCCTTGGATTTCCAGCAAAACAGTTCAGTGTTGAAGCGCCCTCGAGTGTCTGCGGCATCAACTAAATTTTGTTGCAGTATTGCGCTTTCATTGATGATTTTTTCTTTGGGCTGCGGTGTTCTGAATTATGTGACGTGGAGTTAATTTCCTCCAACTTAAATGACATTATTAAGGAAATTCTACATGTTACGCAATATGCACCTGTCATGTTATGTGACATTGAATGCATTTCCTCCATATCGTGCAAAATAAAATTTTACTTTACCTCAGCGGAGGAAATTAGGCGCTATCACTGGGAACATGTATAGCGAATGTCGATGACACGAATAAGGAATTGTTCCATCTCAATCGAGATCCAAAGATTCATTTTTTGATGCAGGTCCGGGGGTGATCGGCATAATGCGAGCTGAGGACGCCTTGTCCTGGTTTATCTGAATTCAGGACTTATTTTGGAATCCTTTTACAGACTCGAAAGGGCTTGTTGGGTATAATTTGCATATTTTGATAATTTTTATTATTAGATTGCAGTGAGACAGTGACAGTAAAATAAAACTTTTGTTTTTTGATAGGGCTGTTTTCATTTAAGACGTGTATACGGTGGGTTATGGTGTATTTTATGCCTCAAATTGAATTGTACGATTTTATGAAAAGAGATTTCTTTCTTTCTTTCTTTCTTTCTTTCTTTTTTGACTGTCATTCTGTGAAAATGTCATTAAGAGATATTTCCCTGTAAAATCGTATTTTATATGCTATTGAAAAATATTAGTTAAGGCATTTGATATTCAACAGTTTTCAATTTTATATATATCTTATGAACTGAGACGGCTATATTGAAATACAAAGCCACTCAAACGACCAAACATAAGCCTATTTTCAAAACTAGCTAATTTAAGGATTTACAACAACAACAAAATCTCTCAGAACGGCCACTGAAGATCTGGAATCTTAGCAGACGATGTATTTATGCTTTGAATTAAAAATACGAACACAGAAAAAATGCTGAAATAAACGTCGACAATATTTAGTGGCTTCCAAATGGTAATATCAGCAAAGACAATATCGACAGTAATGATAGTAATGAGACCAATAACGTCCAGATTGTATACGTGTCAGCACACCAATGAATAGATCTGACGTCTTTTCCAATTTTTGGTAGCAAAAACAGTTTAAATTTGCTTAGTTACCAAAGACATGTAAGACACCAATTTTGGTAACTATTACTAATCACTACACATACATTCAAAATTATTACTGGAAACGTTTATGAGGTATACCTTTCTGAGAAGGAAACGACAAAAAAATTTCAAATATGATTGTATTTTCAATTTTAATTCTGAGAGCTAATTGTTAAATAAACACTCATAAGTAAACATATCAAATGTCGGACCTCTACAAAAATGTGAATACAGCTCATCTTCTTAAGTTTATCCAAATTTCACTTTTTTAACAGAAGCATTGAAAACTAATGTGGTTCAAATATGTGTCAGGGAATATGTGCCTTCAAAAATGGAGGGAGCCCAAAATATAGAAACTTCAATTTTGGTTTCCCATAACGGCATAACAAACAGTGACGAAAAAATCTGACACAATTCTGAGCCACGTTTGGTACACATGAATCCTGTGCCAAAAATATATAATTTTATTAAACATTTAAACAGTTATCTCACGTTTGCATTGGTCTGACATTGGACATATTTACCACAAAGCTGAATATGTATTTGGCAATTAGAGGACAAAGTTGAAATTATAGTCCGATTTAGAATCTTTGGGTCATATCTATCCCAAAAAGTGGATAATTTTTAGATGTTTTTAGTTATATTTTTTACTCAGTGAACTTTGATAGGTAGCAGTTATCCATTAAATGCCCTTGGTGTCTTACCTGTACTTAATCAACTCTTTCAGTGCCAAATGCGACCAGAGTCGAACAACTTAACAGGAACTGCTCTGAATCATGATAAGGATGCTAGATTCATGTTCCTGGTAAAAATGCCCTCATTCAAATACCAGTATGCCTGTAGTTACATTTATACCATGCCTCCTTTGTTTTCTCAAGGAATATATGTGTCACCTGCTTACACATATATCCCTGCTTTAAATTTCTATGGCTAAATTTCAACACAGGACTGATTTGCTTTGGTGAATACATTTTAAAATGCATTTATATTCATGAAAACAAAGAAGGCATGGTATGAAAAGGATACATCCCTTGTTCTCGTGATTTATCTTGAATCCTGGATTTTTACATCCCTACGCTTCGCTCCGGGATTTAAAAAAGCAGGATTCCAGATAAATCCATTGAACTTGGGATGTATCCTCTTCAGAATATAACTCTCCTCGGCGCGCTTTGGGCGCAATGGGTCCAAAGCGCGCCGGGAAGGCCGTTGACCCAGTCCAAAATGTGACACTGAAAGTTAAGCCGCAAAACTCGCTGCCTTCATATTGATACTTGAGTGTGTTCCTTCAGACAGAAAAAAAACCCTCTTTGTTAGCTAGGCCCTATATTAACTCTCACAGTGCCAAATTTAAGACTGAGTCAGCAGCTTTTCTCTGCGTGCATTGGGCATCGAGAAAAGCTGTTGACCTGGGATATTCTCTGCCTGACTTCGGATAAAAGCAAGGTTAATCACCACGCACATTTTCCTAATTAAATGCCAAAATACAAAAAAGCCAAAAAACCCGAACCCCCAAAAACCCATGAAAACAAGACCAAAAAAAAACAAAAAACAAAAAACAACCTCCCCAAAAACCAAAAAAAACCCCCAAAAACCCCACCCCCCCAAAAAAAAAACAAACCCAAACCCCCAACCCCCCAAACAAAACAGCAAACAAAAAGGACAACCCAAACAACTTAATAAACTTATTAAAAAAAATTACAAACCCATTTCGCTGTTGAGTTGCGTCCGTAAAATGTTTGACCGAGTAATCATTAAACACGTTTACAATTAATTTCGAGATAATGTTGTTTTATCTGATTGTCAGTCTGGATTCACCCCTGGTGACAGTACTGTTAACCAGATTGTCTATCTAAATCACACTTTCTGTGAAGCTACTGATCTACAAAAAGATGTAAGGATTGTTTTTTTTTTGTTTGTTTTTTTTTTTCGATATCACCAAAGCATTTGAGCATGTTTACCATCCTGGTCTCCTGCACAAAGTTAAAAGGGCTGGAATTTGGGGTTTTCTTCTTAGTTAGTTCAAAGACTATTTAGAAGGTCGAATGCAATGAGTCGTTTTGCAGGGAGCTGCGTCTTCTTGGGGGTACAGTTAGAGCAGGAGTCCCTTAAGGATCTGTATTGGGTCCCATATATATATATATATATATATATATATATATATATATATATATATATATATATATATATATATATATGTGTGTGTGTGTGTGTGTGTGTGTGTGTGTGTGTGTGTATGTATATAAATATGGTATATATGATATCGTTAATGTGGTAAACTCGCCTATTAGATTGTTTGCAGACGATACAACCCTTTTTATTGAACTTGAAGACGCCACTTGTGCGACCAATTCTCTGAATCTGGATCTGAATGAGATGGAGAGTTGGTCGCATAGCTGGCTGGTCTCGATTAATCCGTCAAAAACAAGAAATAGGATTATATCTTAGAAACGAATACCTCTTAATTACGCTGATTTAGTCTTTATGAACGAAACCTTTCAGAACGAAGACGAACATGAGCATTTGGGTTGGATTATAAGATCAGACTTGACGTGGACAAGTCACATCAACAGTCTGGTTACAAAAGGAACGAAAATTGTTAACATCGTGAAATATTTATAATATCGCCCAAGTAGAAAGTCATTAGATATTATTTATTACAGCTTGCCCGTCCGATTCTTGAGTATGGTTCAGTTGTGTGGGACAGCTGCTCTTTACAGGAGTCTCAACAGCTTGAAAATGTTCAGCTTTCTGCAGCGAGAGTAATAACAGGGGCAACAAGGGGCACCAGCTAGAATTTTATTTATGATGAAACAGGTTTTGAAAAGCTATCAGAGAGAAGAAAGAAAAGTAAATTGATCCTATTCTACAATATAATGCACGGTCTTGCACCTCAATATCTGAGGAATCTAGTTCCAACCACTGTGTCTGAACGTGATAGTTATAACGTCAGATCACGCCAAAATTTGTCAAACGTACGTACGCGAACAAAGTTATTCGACAGTTCGTACTTTCCTTCCGTGATTAGATTATAGAGCGGGTTACCTTTGTCTGTGCATAATGCTGACTTTACTCATGATTTCGAAATGAGTCTTAACCGTATCAGCAATGTTGGTAAAACACACAAGCTTTCACATATTGGAGATCGTCGACTAGCCGTTATTCATGCTCGGCTACAAATGAAATGCAGCAACATACATGGTGACCTTTCTATGAAAAGACTAAAAGGGCTGCTGGACTCCCCTGAGTGTGCTTGTGGCAATGCAAACGAAGATTCTTTTCATTTACTTTAAGATTGTACCAAATACAGATTACATAGCAACATATTACAAAGCACAGTTATTAGATTAGCACCATTTACAATCCAGACATTACTTTATGGCTCCCCAAATTGCTCTTTTATCGAGAATGAAATTATCTTCAAGGCCGTCCAACAGTATATAAATGACACAGACAGACTCGTGGCAGTGACATGGAAGTTGGCATAGCAGTATATCTGTACATTTAATACAAAGCAGTCATTATTTCTAATATCTAAATCAAGATATAGTGTGAAGGTTAACCCCTAACACTTTTGCTGTCTGTGGAGTCTTGTCCTGATTCACTTCTTCAAGCTGTGGGGCAGTGCCACTCTATCTGTCTTGTCACGTATGTTACATCTCTTACAAGTGTGTCGAGCAAGTGTATCGTCTTTCTTGTTGTGCAATGTCCAAATACTCTTCCTTTTGTGTAAGAGGGATTAACGTAGGGCTATGCCTGATTCCAAATTGTGTTGTTTTTTTTTTCAATAAAATATGTTTAAACCAACTGATGGAACCAGAGCAGATCTACGGTTAATGTAGTTAAAAAAAAACTCCTATTTACAAAAACATGCTTTCTGTGAAAACAGTGGCTGCAGCTTCTAAAAATAGATTCCCAGATTGACGACAACAACCTTCCATTAAGTGGTTGCCACGAGAGAGAGAGAGAGAGAGAGAGAGTACATTTTGTGTTGATAATTCTCTCTCTCTCTCTCTCTCTCTCTCTCTCTCTCTCTCTCTCTCTCTCTCTCTCTCTCTCTCTCTCTCTCTCTCTCTCTCTCTCTCTCCCAGTAAGCGACGAACGCTGGATCCCGTATAATGAGGTTTCACGGAAAGTAGTATGATTTTAGAGTTCTAATATGGGCAAAATGCGTATACACTGATTTAGTTACAAATCTTTATACAACACAATCGAAAGAAACATCCAGTTACGTCTATTTCAATTTGGTGCAAAATTATTCATATGGTCTCAGTCTGATCAGGCCAGATGTGTTTAAATGACCCCCGATAGAGAAGAATCTGATATTGTACTTAGTTCTTTCGTTACATACATACATACATACATACATACATACATACATACATACATACATACATACATACATACATACATACATACATACATACATACATACATACATACATACATACATACATACATATAGGTTAAGTGTAGTCCTATATGGCTTTATTCCGTTGCGCAAATTTTTGTAGCGTTGTGCCCGCATAATGAGGTGCACCAAACATAGATGTTGACACGTCTTCAAAATAATATCGTTTTATTCAAGATATGACCTAAATGTGAATATATATATATATATATATATATATATATATATATATATATATATATATATATATATATATATATATATATATATATATATATATATATATATATATATATATATATATATATATATATATATGTATATTACAAGTCTATGATGGTTGATGCAGTAGGACGATAGGCCCATGCTGGGGCATACTAATTTTACTGACGGAAACATCAAGAACCTGTAATAAATCCGAAACTCCTGGCCGGTGCTTTCTATATTATATTTATTATATTTTTTCTCCCTTTTCAATGTCAAATCCCATTCGGAATTAATATCGCAAAATTTTTCTTTCCTTTTTCCCCATAATGACTCACGGAAATACTCTTTTGTACATACGTAGAAACACATAAAGACGGATTACATTTCAAACATTTCTTCGCCTCAGCGTGCAATATTTTTTTTCTCAGATGCTTTATAGATCATAATGTCTTCCAACAGCCGCATAATATAATTACCGGCGAATGAACCGGGGTAAGCGAAGTCAACATATGTATTTACAAACTATAGACCAAAGATATAAAACTCCACAGGAGCTCCACAAAACCTACTATCATTATATCTGAACTCCCGAAAGGGCCAGCACGAGCCGGCATGATTCACCAAACATTGCCGAAACTGGTCCGGGAGAAGCGGTCGAATGACGCCTCGGCTGCAGCAAAAATAAGAGTTCTTCAGTGATATTGGCGAAACCCGAGGAGCAAAACTTGCCGAAGTTGTTAAAATCCAGCTGTGCCATCAAGTGCCCCGCTCGTCTTCCAATTATTGGCGCCTTACATTTTGATTCAAAGCTGTCAAAGGACTTAAAAATTAATATGGGAAAAAATTACCGCCAAATACGTAACTAGAATCAAATTAACTCTTTTCCGATACACAGATTGAGTCGGATTTTTTTTTTTCGAAGCAAAATTGATAAATTTCAGAACAAAAACAAGAGATGAGCTCAAAGGTAGAAATCTGAAATAAAAGTACATGTACAAGTGAAGGGGGAACTATAGACTCCGTTTTATTTACTTTCAGACATTTCATCGTGAAGTAAGGAAGTTATAATTATATATATAAAAAAAAAATATTTGTATGAGAAGACTTCACAGGCAAGAGTCGTTGGACAGCTTGTTACGCTGTACGCTCGCCTTCCAAAGCCATTTGCATCCAGCACGAAAGGTAATCCAGTTCAAAGTGTTTCCCATCTTGTAAGTTTATTTATCCCTTGAGTGCTCTAGTGGTCTTTTACCTCCCGGAGGAAGAAGCTGTAGGGGGTAGGGATAAGTTTTCAAGGTTTCCTGGACATGTAATTCATTATACGCTAGCAGTTGTGAGTTTATGGTCTGGCAATAATCTATTAAGGTAAGTAGGTGTACTGCAGGGTAAAATTATATGTCCTGTATTACATGCGATGAAACTACGTCGGGACGAAGTGAGGCTGCAAAGATGATTCACCGAAAACATCCTGCTGAGTTTTCCGTACGAACTCCACAAAGATCTATAGAGACCATTTTTATATAATACTCAAATTCACACAGTCCTCCTTTCGCGCATACTTAGTGTTGTCCTTCCCACATTACGAAAATCTTGCCCCAGAGTAGTTGAAGTATTTATGGTCTACTGGGTAATTTTTTTTTTTGTTCTGTGTATAAAATCACCATGTGCAACAACCTTCGATAGTAGATCAGGAATATTGACATAAATTTTTTTTGTTTGTTTTTTTTTGGTTTTTTTTGTTTTTTTTTTTTTTGTTTTTTTTTTGTTTTTTTTTGTTTTTTGTTTTTGAAAGCCCATTGGCAAAATGCTGCATTTATTAATATTGCAAACTAAAAATTAAAATTAACAAAATAACAAGTGTGGCTGCATTTCACCACAGTAAAACCTGTTTTGAGAGCCCCCTTCTTTGGAAGACAACCTGCCTTTTGTGACCACTTGTGCAAATACACCTTTTAATGATAATTTGCTTCTTTTGGGAGACCACCTGCCAAATCTGACCGGTGACTAACCAAAGCATCTCCCAAAAACCACGTGTCCAGCCACAAATACACCATTTAGATGAGTGAAGTTCACCAATTTCATGCACGATTAGTAAAACTGTTTTGATAAAATCACAAAAACCAAATATGTTTATAATATCAATAAATAGAAAAACACATGAATGCAAAGTGAAATTGGGTATACGTGTAGAAACACGCATGTGCGAATCTAAAATATGGATGAAAAGTCAAAGTAGATGTCAGTTGTTGTGGCCAGATGGCATGACAGTCAACCTTCCTTTTGGGTGACCACCAGCTTTATGTGGCCCCTTTCAGGTCTGTCCCAGGGGTGGTCACTCAAAACAGGTCTCACTATACTAGTATCTGCTATATTTCCGAAATACAGTTGTCATAAACTTATGTGTTATCCCTGAGAAGACTCACTCTATAGGAGAAATAAGTCTTCAGTGTGTGTGACATAGTTATATTATTTACAGGTCTATCTGTTGGCTAAAGGAACGTATTGTCATTGAAAAACTATTTTAAGATTATAAAAACTTTTTCTATCATGGATCTGCCAAAATTTGCTTTTTCGCTTTTTCGCTTTTTGTTGGTTCCTTCCTACCTTCCTTCATTGATTCATTTATTTATTTTGCTGGGCAAGGGAGCGAAAAACAACCTTTCTCTACCAAAGGGAATATATAAAAATTGAGATCCGTCCTCAACATGATTGTTTTAAGCTACCCGATTGGCAGCTATGTGTGGAAATGTACTTGCCAGTCAGAAGATATTGGCGTCCCAGACAGCGGGACAGCCGTTAATTTCGGCTTTTGAGAATTCGTGTTTACACAGCATGACAAAAGAACAGGAAGAGAGAGGAGATATAGAGATAGATAGATAGATAGAGAGAGAGAGAGAGAGAGAGAGAGAGAGAGAGAGAGAGAGAGAGAGCGCGCGCATAACTGTATAGTCACATACAGAATGTATTAGCCAGTAGATAAGAGGTTACTGACCTATGCAGTCACATTGTGCTGCATCAAACAAGACACACAATGAGCAGAATTTTGTGTCAGCATACAACCAATATAGAAACATCAGTTTGATACACCAGAAATGTGTATGTATGTGTATAAAACACACACACACACACACACATATATGTATATGTATATATATATGTATATATACATGTATATATATATATACATACATAATATGTATATTGAGGTATGGTATCTCACATTGCTTCACCACGTTAAATGATGTGGATGATTCAAGTGTGTTTCATATTTCCATATTGAACCGGCAAACAGATTTGAAAGTTAAATATAC
>OZ026620.1:36261045-36268545 GCA_964020975.1 Hermodice carunculata
AGCGAAAGAATAATAAAGTGGACAGAACCATTTTCCACGGCACTTCCTGAAAAATAACATGTTAAAGGTTCATCTATCTTCGCAGAGATATAAGTGTACTATGAATTTCCGGCACACCAAACTCTCGGAACAGACGTTAAGATGATCTCTCCTTTTTTAAAATTTGTCCATTACTTCGCTAGATATAATGCATCAAATCAAAACGTCAAATTATTCATGTCTGAGCGTTTTGCAAAACATGGAAGTTTTAGTATGTTAATGTAATCCATGAGGACTTAAACCGGCGATTTATGCCCAACAGACCTGCTCTGAGCATCATTTTAACAGAGAAAGATCGAAACTATTGCCTTCTTATACAGGAAACCCAACAGCTACATAACTGATCATACATCTTGATGATCGAACCGGCTGTCATTTTTCAAAGGCTGCCTCAGGCCACTAACTGTAATCATACAGAATAATCCTTCTGTAAAGACCACACAGACAAGTTCGATATATCTGTGTAGAACTAAAAAAGGCAAGCCCTAAAACAGGCCAACTTTTTTAAAAACAGGGTGATATGAGTATGAGCTTACGTGGAGAAATGTGATGTATCGGCGGTTAATCAGATGAAGTAGTGGGATCATTGGCTGTTTCTCTAGTTGAAGTTATGGCAGCGCTGGCTATTAATCTGTTGAAGTACTGTAGTTCTAGAAATTTTCGCGCGTGTTTAATTTCGCGCAAACTCATTTTTTTTCTGAAATTACAGAATTTTCGCGCATTTTAGTTTCGCGCAATCCAATGCCAAACAGTGTAGTGAAATACAATGCAACTTACTTTCGCGCATTTAAATTTCGCGCTGTAGGTGGTAGCGCAAAAAGCGCGTAATTAAATCGAGCGCGAAAATTTCTAGCACTACAGCATTTGAAGCGCTGGCTACTAATCTGATTGAAGAAGCAGGAGGGCTGGGTATCACTCTGCATGGTTGAGGTTGAGGGAGCGCTGGTTATTGCCCCTTTGAAAGAGCGGGAGTGCTGGCTATTACTCTACTTGAAGGAGTTTGGGCGCTTGTTATTACTGTGGTTGAAGAAATGAGAGCGGTGGTTACTACTCTGGTTGAAGAAGTGGGAGTGCTTGTTATTACTCTGTCTCAAAGAAGTAGCTGCACGGGGGGGGGGGGGGTACTCCCATGTGGGATTGTACTGGCTATGTGCCGCGGGAAAGGCCCCGTTTTCATTACTCCGAGGATTAGAAAAGCCCCCCCCCCCCCAAATGTACACAGCTGGATTAGGATAGGGGTAACAATTATTTGAGTGAACTGAGTGTCTTATTTATTTTTCAAACCAATGTATAAATCTTGGATATAGGCTGCAGATATAGGATATTATTAGTAAGTTCTTATTGGGGAATTTTTGTGGGAAGTAGAATATGCTAAAACTTGTTTAAAATTGGGGAATTTTTGTGGGAAGTAGAATGTGCTTAAACTAGTTTAAAATTGGAATGTTGGACTCCAAAATGCACCAAGACGCACCAATGCAGCACTCCTTTTAACGCATTACAGGATTACGAAAGGGTACCTTTTTACATTTGGTGTAGGATTAAGATAAGGTGTTGTATAAAATCATCCGAGGCACCCACCCACCCTGATGTTGAGTATGTCCCCCCCCCCCCGCTCCAGGGCTGGTTATCACGCTAGTTGAAGAAGTGGGAGCGCTGGTTATTGCTCTGCTTTAAGTGGAAGGAGCATTAATCACCAGTTTAGTTGAAGTAGTGGGAGGCGTATTTAACATATATTGAGTTGCTTAAGGGGTGGTTATGGCTATTCCTCTGCCTTTGGTGGTGGGAATGGCCTCTGGTCTGGTTCGGGCATTGTACAGCAATAACTTTCCTCCATTTGAGGTGATTAAAGCATTGGCTACTATTTCATGCGAGCTTTGGTACCACTCTGGCAGAAGTAATGGGGGGGGGGGTCTGGCTGCTACTGTAGCTATAGTAGCTAAAAATGGCTTCTGCTGTAGTCTCTACTTGAAGCTGTGTGAGCGATGGCTGCTACTCCAGCTGCTATCGTGGAAACACCAGCGGTAACTGCAGTGGTCAGAACGCTGCCCTCTGGTGGATGAAATAGTGCAAGATGTTGATCACTGTTCATGCTTTGAGTGTGTAACGTTACACTGTTCATGCTTAGATAGGAAACGTTACTGTAACGGGTTTTGCCGTTGCCAGTCTTCTGTTGCCGCATTAACTGATAATAAAGCACAGAATGAATTTGCGATTACTCTTGACGACACAGCGCATGCAATCTGATTAGTGACAGCCGGTACCTAAACGACTGGAATAACGAGAGTAAAGTGTAACCTGTTAGTCAATGCTTCATCGACATTAGTTTCATCCGTACAGTATTCTACTGTTCTCTTTGAAGCCCACTTGTCCAAGGACAAGTACCCCGATCTGTTGCATGTTATTTCTCTAAAATTTTACTTGTCATGTATCGTTTTACTTGTCCAGGAGAACAAGAAATGAGAATTGGAGAGACCCTGCAGCCCTTGCAAGCAATGATTTTTAAATTATACTCCCCAGCAACAATCATCAGCTGAAGCACTAGTCAAATTGAATTCACTTCTTTACCCGAGATTGGCTGAATACTCAATGTTGATAGGGCGGTTGTATTGGTATGTATTGGGGGGGGGGGGGAGGGCAAAGTTGACTGACACAGATGCAGAGTAATATTATTAGGAGCAAGTCTTATGATCTTAGTTTTAAAATCTAACTCTTTTTTTGAATGGGAGTATAAAATAATGTGTATTAAAATTAATGACATCATTATCTTGTAAATCAAACTTTAAAGAGGGATAAACACGAGTGTACAAAAATCTCTCAAATCCCCACCCCCGAAAAATAAAAAAAATTTAAAAAGCCATTTAAGTGAAATCACCGCTTGTCACTTTAGTGTAGGTCGCTGTGACGTAATTACACCAATACAAGCCATTCAAATTAGCTACGGTGCTGTTGTAGCCCGTATCATTCAACACGGCAGTACCCGTATGTACGGGCGAATACCGATATCAAACATGGCCAAATATGCTGTTCCAGCCAAACTAGGAATTTGGATAAAATTAACCTTTCAAAAAGTCATAGACAACACACACTCCATGGAGTATGCCTTATATTTCCACAAATGTCAGTAATACCCTCGCTTTTTCATCTGTACGCCCGTATCCGGGTCGGAATTTTGGCGGAAAGTGAAAATGTATGTCCCGTATATTATAATCCATGTAAACCTTTTGATGCACAAAAGCAGTTGTCGCCTGCTTCTATCTGAAATAAATTGCTAACTGTTTCTCACATACTCTTTGCTCATATTTCCTGTCGACGTTTCAAAAAGTTACACTGTCTTTTTATCAAGATAAATGACCACGTTTTGAAAAGAAAGACAGTTGATCAAGAAATTTATCTTCATTGTTTAAAATTTTAGTGATATAGACTCAAAATAACATTGATAGAAGCAAGTGCTCGGGCGCCACTTTAAAAATCTAAAAATCAAAATCGTTGTGTGTAAAGACACAAAAACAAATCATGAATACATGTCTCGTGTAAAGACTTTCCTGAGATGAGTGTTT
Organism: Hermodice carunculata; assembly: GCA_964020975.1. Classification (NCBI taxonomy): domain Eukaryota; kingdom Metazoa; phylum Annelida; class Polychaeta; order Eunicida; family Amphinomidae; genus Hermodice; species Hermodice carunculata. Next base: position 36,264,642 of record OZ026620.1, read on the forward strand.
AATTGTAAACAGTACCGAGATCAAATACTGACTTATCTATCCATGATGAAAAAGACAGCTTCCAGATGAATGGAGTACATTGATTCGATGCAAGTGTATTCATAGGCAACACAAACATTAAGGTGAGATGACAACTTCGATTTTTTTCAAACTTGCAACCATTAACAAGAGCCCGACAGATTAAAGTTTTACATACATTTGTTATCAGAAACCCAATTGGAATCACAGATTGTCCCCGAGTCGATTTGTTGGTTGTCTGCAATCTTATCTTATAGCCTGACAATATCACAACTCTTAGTCTTATAACCTCACAATATCACAGTTCCATGTTTTATATGCTCCTAATATTACAACTCTTTGTCTTATCTTATAACATCATGGTATCACAGGTGTGTGTGTCTTATCGTATAACCTCACAATATCACAACTCTTTATTTATCTTATCTTCTCATCTCACAATGTCAGTTGTCTTAGCTTCTGACCTTGTAATGTCAACTCTTTATTTGTCTTTTCTCACCACCTCTTAATGTCATGTGTCTTCGTCTCATCATCTGAAGTCATCATGTCACGCCTCTCTATATGCCCATCTTCTGAATATACACCACCACAGCTCTCTGGTTGTCTGATCTTCTAACCTTGCCACATCACAGAGTGATCTTCTTTTGCCTTATCTTGTAACATCCGATGTCTCAGCTTCTTATATTTGTCTTGTCTTTAACCTTGCCACATCACAGGGTGATCTTCATTTGCCTTATCTTGTAACCTCCGATGTCGCAGCTTTTTATATTTGTGACCGTTTGTCTTGACTTTTGACCGCAGACAGTCACAACTCCTTACCAGTTTTACCTTCGTACGTCACAATGCCGCAGCTGTTTATTTGTCGTATCTGCGACCTTTCCATGCCACAACTCTTCAATTTATATGCAAGTAAACACAATACCCACAGGATGCGTTTACAACGTCACCCAAAAAAGAAAAAATGTACACCGTGTTTGTGATTTAAATGAATTAAATTGAAATAAACTAACCATGCCCGATCTTCAAATGAACAGGATGTGACAATTACAGTAGTTTACCAGTTCATATGTCCACGTGTGGTGGGATACTTTAGCGGTTATAAAACGTTATGTAAATGCATTTCACACCTTAATTCCTTGATTTCTGTCCAAGTAGAATTACCTGACGGTTTATGTACCAAAAAAAAAAAAAAAAAAAAAAAAAAAATCAAGTTATGATGGAGACATATAACACACCATGTAAATTCAAAAGCGTCGACCGATGTTCGACTCCACGTCGTTGACTTTTTCACCAATAAAAACAGTGTAACATTGGCAACATGCGTCATTATCAATAAATGAAGTAAGGATAAATCTGTCAGCGCATCTTCCGTTCCTGGTGCTTTTAAATTTATTTGATTTGCCCTTTGGGTGTCTCATATGTGATTACAAGATAGGACACGCCCTAAAAGTCTGGGCAGCTATTACGAGACAAGAAAGTAACACGAAACATAAAAGGCCTGTTCAAAGAAATCATCTTACCAGAGAATCAGAAGCAACGACTTTAAGTACGCAAATAATAATTAAAAAAAAAAAAAAAAAAGCATCACGGAGGGAAACGTATTTCATCAATCAATTTTCAAATCATCAATGATGAATGTTTTAATTCATTAAACACCACCAATGTTCATAAGAAGGCAACACTTTTCAAAGAAACTACGTAATGTGTTGTATTAATGTAATGTTGTTATGTGTTTGTAAGTAAACTAAAAATGAGATTTGTCTACTCACCGCTTCCACGAGACCAGCAAAGAGCCCATGAGGTAATCCAGCATATAAAGAGCATGACATATAAAAGTCCTATACGGAGGAAGGCCGGAAAACGAATGCTGATAAAATACCAGTGCTATCTAAAGAAAAAGCAGGGACCTGTAAAGAGACTACGCTTACCACATGTTCTATGAAATTAAACTGGGATCGAGTGCCCGAATATTACGACCGAAAGTTAATTAAAGTGACTCAGCCTGAAGAATTGGAAAACAGAATTGCTTACCAGCAGTGTGGGACAACCCTGACCCCGGGGGCGGGGTGAAGGGTATTGCCCGCTGGGTCACTAATTGAAGACATAATTAGAGGGATGCTTGGCGAGCTGATTCGGCTGCCAACACAGTAAACAAATGGACCATACAAAGTGTACACATGGTGTCCAATATCATGCACACAACTCAATTATAGGCTGGCCAATGCTATCTAAGCCACGCCGACCTCTTTACAGACGCAGCACTGCAATAGCAGCATCGCCCATGATTTGACAACCATTTTTCTGCTTTCGCGCACTTTACTGTCCAGTTGCACGATTAATTTCAATGCTTACATGCACATTTATAACAAGAAATTAGTTTCGATTGGTAAGGGGGATAAACATAACACCATTTTTCAAATTTACATTGTAAGTTTATTTTTATTTGTTTATGGCCCAACACGATTTATAAGAATGAGGGATGCAAACTTTGTATGAGATTCTCCAGTACAAGTGCAGTTTCATTGTCACAGACAGTTCCTGGTTTTAAAAAAAATCAAAATCTACCATGAATATTAGCATTGGGGTTGTAACATAACATAAGATAACATAACATGGCACAGCACAGCACAGCATAACATAGCATAGCATAGCATAGCCTAGCATAGCATAGCATAACATAGCATGACATAACATAACAGCTCATTTAAAGCAAGAACAGAGACAACTGCAAATAAATGTACTATTGTAACATAACATAACATAACATAACACAACATAACATAGCATAACATAAAATAACATAACATAACATAACATAACATAACATAACATAACATAACATAACATAACATAACATAACATAACATAACAACAAGAATGGAGACAACTGCAAATGCATGCATTATTGTAACCACATTTGTTATCGTAAGAACAGAAACATTGTATCTTTCCTTGATTCAGTCTGAAAACTATTTTTCATTGTTTCTGTTGGAAGTTTATCGCAGGTTGTGCATTTTTTTGATGAATTGGACCTTGTTCATGCATGCATTTTCTTTCGCACTGCTCTATAGACGAATTGCTGTTTAATATTTACATCTTAAATAAGGCTACCATGCAGTCAATTTTCTTGGCCGATTGCTGGTGTCTGTAACTATGATTATAAGACATTTTTACAGTAGCGCTTTGCCCGAAGGAAACCAGATGTTGTAATTTAGACCTCTATTTCCGAAGTCCCTCGAGTCTGTAAAATTAATTTCAATGAACCGTGAATAGATGAACAGGATTCAGAAGATTGACTTTGTCCGCGGTAATTTCCACTCTACACTATTTCTAATTACTGATATCCCTAAGAGGTAAATGGAGGAAAACATAGGATTTGAAAAAGAAAACTAGTTGAGTGATATATGGTTTACTCCGTGGCAGGCATGGCCCCCAGGTTTACACAGCAATGGATTTTGAAAGACAGACAAGACATTTAACGCTTTGCCCGACCATCTCGAAAATGTTTTGTTCGTCTGAATTATTGTGATGATTCTACGCTCCTCATGCTGAGGCACTTCATTCATCTACAAGCACACGTAGTGTTAAATCAATAGTTGCAGAGATTATCGAGGGTCAAGAGCATTCCTCAGCCAACTTTCGCATTAAAGAAAGCTTTTGACTCCCTTTAAGAATTGGTTCTGAAAGTGTCAAAAACGAATGAAAAAAAAGAAGAAACAATTAGATTTATGACAAACTGGCATATAGTCAAAGTTTCATGTCCGGGGTAATTGCTAAATTCCATTCTCGGCATATTCAAACGTTGGCTAATGGAAAAACAAACGATCACAACTTTTGTGTCTTCTTATGTTTGAGCAACCAAGATTAAGATGTTCCGGTAAAATGG
>OZ026620.1:36273545-36388545 GCA_964020975.1 Hermodice carunculata
GGTGTGAAAGGTGATTTTAACCCTTGATACATTTTCAGTACAGAAATGTGCACTCTGGAACATGATCCAGAATGGCATTATTGAGGGGAAATGGCACAAGTCCGTTCCATCTGATTTTATTCGTTCCCACAGTGTAATCTCAGTATACATTGATCAATTTATTAAATGTTACCACGGCGAGTCTTGATAAGGTTCGAATACTTCGGATTATTCATTTTATGTTTTTCATCTCTTCTGTCTCAATCTGCTTTTTGCCCCACTCCTATATATTTCTTTCCCTCCTCCTCCTCTCTGTCTGTCTGTCTGTCTGTCTGTCTCTCTCTCTCTCTATCTCTCTCTCTCTTTCTTTCTTTCATATTCTTGGATGGCTTTGTATAAGATAAATGGAGTGTCGAAGTCTCCAGTCAGTGAAAAGACATTGATATACTAGGTAATCATATTGTTTCTGTGCGTTTTAAATGTTTCATAGTGACCTTTCTCCAAATATTTTTGCTGGTTTTCAATATCACGTTCATCTGATATTAATAATTCCACTTTTTGCGTCTCTCTGATTGCCTTTTTGATTACTATCCAGACCGCTTCCAATTTATGTGTCTAAATGTTTTGGCGGAGATCTCCGTTTGACATTAAGAAAATTACCACCTCACACCTGTTTTCTGTCATCCCCGATTTGCGGACCGGGCCAAAGCAATTTTGGTCTCCTTGATTAAAAAGTGTAAAACGGTTTACATCCTGGGTTGGCCGGTTAATTGCATATCAAGAGTGGAACTTGAAGGTTATTGAATATTAAATCGTGAATGATTGGTGCTATTTATCTTTTCAGACATTCAGATGTTCTGTAATCTCAGTCACTTTCGTGGACTGTGTGGATTTAGTTGTTGCCTTTTTCAATTACGTTGCTTGCATGTACATGCTTTTTTCAAAGAAATTAGCTAAATGAAAAAACAGTTATATTTTTTTCGTCCGCATTTTTTTTACCCGATTTGCCAAACAGCCTTGCACACAGATGATCGTCGAGAAAGACTGTTTTGTGTTTACTTTTTGTGCTCTAATTTGCCGCCTATATTTTACTTAACATAACAGCAATGTTACAGGGGAATCACTAGTGGGCATTTCAGAAATAGCCAGCATTCTCTGTCGACCCGCTTTAAGCGGAAAGTATGTACAAGGGACGAGATGGGTAGAGAAATATACTCTGAGGGCATTGAACTCCTAAACGCCCCCCCCCCCAATTGTTTTTACTCTTTGAAATGAACTGAACAATATATTTCACCAAATGTGTGTGGACAGCTGCGCGCATTGAACTCCTAAAGGTCCCCCCCACCAAAAAAGAAAATGTTTTTACTCTTTGAAATGAACTGAACAATTAATATCACTAAACGCGTGCAGCCAGGCAGCTGTCCTTGAAACCAATAAACGAATGGAACACAGGAAGGCATCTGATCAACCTGTTCTACAACCCAGCTCATGCAGTTACAGCCTTGCGGCTGAGCAGCTGGTTCGACAGACAGTATACTGTTTTTTGTTTGGAGATTGATTGATCGGAAACCCTCCTTGGCTCATTCTGGAACCCATGCCCCCCCCCCCCCCCAAAAAAAACGACCGCGACCGGCGACATATTGTGCTTAACGATAAAAAAGAAGCAGTCAATATTTTTGACACTGCTTGTAATTCTTAGGCGAGAAAAAGTTGCTATCCGGTACATCGCAAAGCCGCTCAGGATTAAATCGATCGCAGTGCTTTCAAATTGATCTTGCATTGATTAGATATGACGTCATATAAAAGCCAGCTAGTGTCAAATTGCACCTCTAAAAAGAAAGTGTTGTAAAGGTGTCAGGTGTATTATGTACAAAACCGAAACTCTCATAATTTTCCATTCATCTGATACAGACATGACAGATGTCTCAGAGAATGACATCTTATATTAATTAAAATCTGAATATATTCCAAGATTAAAGTTTTAAAATAGAGCTCATTGACATAATTTTACAAAACGTGACATGGGAACTTTGACAGTCTTTCACCTGCAATATGAAATGCACCAGCTATTTTAAATCCCAAAGCTGTTTGATTTGCATAAATATGAAAGATAACAGTTGTACAAATCCAGCTGCGCAATTTCAATGAAAAATTTGAATTTAAAGTGTCAATATTTAGCATTAGTTACTGTGACATATTTGTATGGTGTTCGGTGGATACACAAAATAAAAATAAATACTTTTTAAATGTAATTTGATCTCTTTTTTGGTCAGATTTCAGTCAACTTTTATATACACATTTGTCCGCTTGCTTGTTGGGGGGGGGGGGGGGGGGAGACCACTGGGTGTCATATTTTAATTATTATGGCATCAAAGTATTGGTCAGACATCTATATTTGATCACTTTCGTCTGACAACATATTGATCACGCGTCATGAAAGCCATAGGCGTCTTTATACCAGCCTGTTACCCTGGTGTAAAAGTCTTGATGTGCTGCATCTAATATCAACAGAGCTCGCGGAAATGCTAAATTTGCATGGCGCCGAAAACAATTATTAGCTTTAAATAGATATATTGGCTGATATGTCTTATATCTACGGTTTGTATTTTATTGCGCTAGTTGTTGATTAACAAGAATTCCACTGATCTCGTCCACATATATGGATATTAAACAGCACTTATTTTCGTTGTATTTGTGTCTTTTTGTCCAAAACCACTTCCTAGTAGTCATTACCCTATTCCGCAGTCCGAACTCTTTACTCTCCATAAGCTAACCTGTCCCTGTCTAACTTGTATACATAGAAGTACTATTGTCATATTGCACACGTTCTTCTGTAAAATTTTGACATAGGCTGTATTAGCCCAATTAAATTAAAGGGTCTTCAGCGGGTAACTACTCAACATGTTTCGGAGCATTTTACCCGTACATGTCTCTCTGAGTAGCGGCGCCTTGTCTTAGCTAAATATTCAGCAAAGACAACCGACATAATAATGAATAAATATGAACGTGGCAATTGATGAATTAGCTAAATACGTGAAGTTTTGCTTATAAATGCAGAGCTTTATATGAAAGAGGAATACCTGTCAAACCAACCATTATTACCAAATTTGCATAGTACAGGTTCAGATAAGAACAATTTGACTTACCCTTGAACCAATATGTGCCCTTTCTAGCTGGACAGCTTATCCTAGTTAAACCATTCGCCAATGTTTAACTGAAGTGGAAACAAGCTGGGGCATTATATTCAGTCCCAGTGATTGTAAAATAAACAGTTGCAGCTAGACCACCTGTATAATAATAATAATTAATAATAATAATAATTTTATTATTACATTGTAATTATGACGATGTTAAACATTTATTTTCTACATTGTAAACCAAAAGTGCACGATGTACTTGTCCTTACGCTTTCTAGAGTTTTCTCCCAATGAGTGGTTTATCTCTAGTTTTAGCGCGGGGGACAAAACTATGATATTCATGATTGGTTACACCGGTTGAAAGCAAACTTTAAATGGGTAAGATACTTGGACGTATCATGGAATACACCCTGTTCCATCGATGCCCCCGGTGTAAAGGGGTAGTTTTCCTGATAAAATTATTTATTTATTTATTTATTATTTACAAACCTTTGGCATTGGGTGCGGAATTCGCGATTTGGTATTTTGAAGAGGTAGCATCCAAAATGTATGTGTGATTAGTGTTAAGGGAAGGTTAATTTGTCAAAAGAATGTAATGGACAATATATATGTATATATACATGGAGCTATGAGAAGCCTATTGATGGTTGCATGCGCATGTAAAAAGTAAATTCCAAAATGGTAAATGGATGCTGTTCCACGTACGGCTCAATGCTGAACGTAGATACAGCCCTACCACACACAAATCCTTACTTTGTAATATAGACGGCTTCTTGTAGTATACTTGGACGCATCATGGAATAAACCCCGTTCCATTGATGCCCCCGCTGTAAAGGGGTAGTTTTCCGAATAAATTATTATTATTATTATTCACCCCCAAATATTGGGGAGACACAGATAAATACATAGTCACATATACAATCGCATAATGATATACATATATACAAAGACGAACCATTATTGCTTGTAAAATATTAAAAAGCCGAGGGGAATCCTAACAAGGACTGCAACAATGTACATCCTGCACCAGAGATGTTAAACAAACTCCATCATGACACTTACTCCTCAAACAATTAAGCTCTATTACACTGCCAACCCTGAGTCAATGTGTCAACGTAATGTGTAAGGTTGTGACATTTGAGATAATACTGTCAATTTTGAGTAATTTTTTAATATTGAATAAATGTGCATTTAGGCATATCAGAAAAGAATGAAAGTCATTAGCATTTATGCCAAAAACATGCTATCAAAACAATTTTAAGTACAATCAGGCAAACATGTAACTGTCGTAGGCCGCTTCTTGCTACCTGTAGCCCCTGGGGGTTTACCTAACAGAAAACATGTAAGCCTAAAATGTCTGAACGTGAATATTAAAACAGAAAGATGCCAAAAGATAAAGTTAAGTTGCAAAACAGACAAGTCTAAAAACTATAAATTATTGTGGCCAAACTTTCTAATAATCTTTGAATATTAACAGTTGAATTATAGGGCAAGTCAGAAAAGAATGAAAGTGATTTGTATTTATGTCAAGAGAATGCAATGAAAATATTAACCAGATGTCAAGTACAATTTTATTACTGATTGAAACACAATAAGTCTAGTGTTTTCTTCTGTGTTTTTGTCCCGAATTTAGATGATTGGAAAGGCTTAAATGTTTCGCTTACATCAGAACGGCTATATCAAATGCTACCACCTTTCATATTGTATGCTATCAATTTTTTGGGTGTCATCTAATGTTTTAAATATTAGCTCCTTTGGTACTGGGTTGGAGACAGTCACTACATTTCCTAGACGGGCAATGCGCTCATTGTGCGCCGAGTAAGTTGACCTGGAGTTTTTTTTTTTAAAGCATGTTAGTATTTGAAAGAAAGGACCATTTATTATATATTTGAATTCGGTATCTCCAGAAAACAATTCAGATGAGGACAGCTTTCATTCTGACTCGCACTAAAAGGGTTAAGGAGACACATACGGGGATATATATCTCAAGTCAAAACGCTTTCGAATTCCTGGGCACGCTCTGTTCGACTGGAAATCACAGAACACCTGCGGCAAATGTGATAGATTTATACCGTAGTCATGATTGCCATGTGGAATATGCAAGCCCAAGACTGAAACAAGAAAGGAGAAATTAAAGGGTTAATTTATTGATTATAATGTCAGACATTCGCGATGTGTGTCTGTCATAAGCAGAAATTCTTGTTAAAATCATTTTGCGAAGTCCAAATTATGTACGTGATGTTATTTTCATCACTTTACTCGGGACAAATGGGGTCGAGTTTTGTACGAGAAATTCTCAAAAAAAGCTTCAGTATTTCGATGTTTTCTCAGGGGTAAAACTTTACTTTTTTGTAAGTTGCCCATGGGCAACCAGGATATTTTCTCAAGTTTCCCTCAAACCCCTGAAGTTAACAATTTTCTCTGATGTAAATAATTCATCAAATGGTTGTATACCGAGTCACACAGCACTTGGAAATTTCACAATGAGCAGTGTTCCTGTGTAATTAATTCACCTTACTGCATTGAAAAAACAAACAAAAAACCCCCCCACCAAACCCCCCCCCCCCCAAAAAAAACAAAAAAAACAAAAAAACAAAAAAAACCAAAACCAACCCCCCCCCCCAAATACCCCCCCCCCCCAAAAAAAAACACCCCAACCGTTAAAGAGTAAAATAGTACATAAGCTGCTGGCCAATAAAATCAATGTTGAATAAGGTATTAAACCATTGCATGTAGACCCAACGACTAAACAAATTTCAAAATTTCCGTTTCCAATTCACAGAGAGAAACTTGAAATATAATATTCCATCGACATAATTATAAAGCCATATGAAGAAATGACGTAAATCTATGTGTATAACCCACAAGGTCATATTGTGTTACTTTATCTTAAAAGGTAAACATCTTCTTGAGAGCTTTAACAATTTTGTGTGATCTGTTGTATATTTAGCTGAATACAGAGGTATTATTTGATTATGACCTCTTCTATTTGTCATTTAAGCTGATAAAATGTATTTTCCATGCACTTAAGTATAATTCTTATAATATGAAATGTATATAAATGCCGCTAGATCATTTGTGATTCCAGTTCTGGCTCATTTTGCATTATAACACCACACTGATTAAGCTGAAAATTAGAAGTTGCCCCGTGGGTAACCAGGAAATCATCTCAAGCTGCCCCAACAATTTTTTAAGTTGTCCGGGGCAACCAGACACTCCATAATTTCGATCCCCTGTTTTGGTATCTTCAGTTAACGTATATCCACCAAACGTTCCTATTCAAATTTCTATCTTTGTATTCACATGTTTGACTGCCAGAATTAACAGAGGTATGGCATGCCTTTCAAGTTACGTGACATCTCATATACCACATTGTACATAGGCCATACATTGTGGTTGACAAGTGATACCATAAATAAAATACGTGTCTCCAAGCATAAAATAATATTACAAAATAACCACCTATGTGCATGTTGTATGATATAAAAAGTTTATTTATTATTATTATTATTATTATTATTATTATTATTATTATTATTATTATTATTATTATTATTATTATTATTATTATTATTATTATTGCATTTTAAAAATGAATATTCATGAAGTTAGATCATCTTCCTAAATAAAGAAGGAAAAAACCCTTTCACTACAATAAAGCATTACTCTTTACCTTACCTGCAATACAATAGGTAATTCATATATACTCCAATTGTATATTACATGTGAAAACAAGTAAGGGACACATTGAAATAAGCTGTTTCAACACCAAGCAAAATATTCATAATTTATTTAAAGTGGTTTGGATATTAACAGAGATGACATAAAACCAAGGCTTAAACTGGCCAAAACAAAAGAGAAACATCCCCTTAAAAAGACCCGATTTGGCTGAAACTAACTATTTACGACTATTCGTGAATAAAAATGAAGCACATTTTGCATTTATATGGGGATACGACAAAAGCCTATATGCAAAGCCACATACCTCCAAAAGTCACCTGGCTCTAATCCCTAGCTATCCGTACCTCGTCTCTCTCCTCTTCTTCTACCTCTTTCTTTTCCTCTTGCCCTATCTCCACTCTACCGCTAGCTCTACATAGTTTCTACTACCGTTACGTCTAATCTACCTCCACCCCGTCACTTTATCTGTGCATCCCCACATCTTTTGTACTGCAATTCCTACCTGTATATCTCACCTTACATCTACCTCTACATCTACCTCTACATCTATCTCCACGTCCACCTCTTGTCTTCTAACTCTACCTCCATCACGTCTACCTTTCTTTTACCTCTACTCATATTTCTTCTACATTTACTGCTTCTTTTACCTCTGCCTCTATCTCTTTTACCTCTGTCTCTTCTATCTCTATCTCTATCTCTTCTACCTATACCTCTCCTACTTCTATCTCCATCTCCTCTACCTCTACCTCTTCCCTCTCCTGCCTCTACCGTCATCTCTCCTACCCCTACCCACATCTATTCTACAGCTACCTCTATCTCTTCTACCTCTACGTCTATCACTTCTACCTTTACCTCTATCTATCCTAGCTCTATGTATACCTGTATCCCTTCTACCTCGACTTTTTTCCCCTACTTCTGTCGCTATCCCTTCCTCTTTCCCTGTTTCTGAGTCTATTTCTGGTCATATTTCTGCCTCATCCAATGCCTCTACTTCTATTTGTTCATCCTTCTCTACCTTCGTTTCAATCTCCTTCTCTGAATCTATCTCTATCTCCCTATATGTGTGGCGGTATATTGTACAGTGATATAGCATTTTTGTGTCCGCCCATTTTATTGCAGGCACTCAAAAGTGCAAACACCTACCTACCTACGTACCTACCTAATTATACCCACCCATCTATACCTACCTACGTACCTACCTAACTATACCCACCCACCTACCTACCTACGTACCTACCTAACTATACCCACCCACCTACCTACCTACATACCTACCTAATTATACCCACCCACCTACCTACCTACGTACCTACCTAACTATACCCACCCACCTGCCTACCTACATGAAGAGTATAGAACGAGGCTATCTGATTTGTGGTATTGCAACACATTTGACTTTTTAGATATGGTAACAGTGTGGTTCCCATTAAAATAATTAAAAAAAAACAAAAACAAAAAACAAAAACAAAAGAAAACAAAAAAAGCACCCCCCCAAAAAAACAAGCAAACAAACAAAACAAAACAAAACACCCCCCCCCCAAAAAAAATCAAGGGCATTGGCTGACATATATGGGTTTTGGATTGTTTATTGTGGTTATCATTTTGCACATCCTGGTAGGGTCTAGTGAACGCAGCATCGACTCAATTTAAAATAATATTCGACCGGTTTTGGATAATTTTGTGCATTTTGATGTTTTCAGAATGTTGGCAATCATTATGATATGGTGTCTGTCTCATGTCCAAATTAGCAAGTTCATGTCCCAAACCAATCTGAAAAGAAATGAACAAAGTACTTTTGAAGTCAACATAGTCCTCAATAGACCATATTAAAATTTGAATCTTGACAGACCTGGGTTTCTGCACCCAAATGGTTCTCTTACATGGATATATCTTTAAAAAATATTATCTGATTTTAATCCATGCAAGAAAAAAATCAATGAATCTTTCAGGGGGAAAAATGTAAAGATTTTCTAAAAAAATAACCAGTTCTTCCTTTAAAGTTTTTCAAAAGTAAAGTGTTCCACAACCTTGACCACTAAAAAATCCCTAACCCCCAAACCATATATTTTTTTTTTTTACCTTTGTATCATCTTTGATGCTTTATGAGAAAGCTTCGATACGTTTTTGCACATATACGTCTCAAAATCACAATACCACCCGATTGATCACTTTGTCTTGAGTATTTTTTCCAGATATACACAAAATTTCACAAAAACAACATTTTTTTTATCCAACATTCCGGTGTTTTATGGCAATTTTGAAATTTGAGTTCCATCCTTTGAGCACACAGATTATGCACAGTCTTGCGGTCGATTGAATACATTGGTTTATAATGTTTGGATTGCGCAAGTCTGTGGTGTTTGCTGTAGAAGTAAAGTCACTGTGCCCGCTTGGAGGTTACCTTAAATTTTGGTCCACTGGAGAAAAACACTCTCCACGTTGGTTTAAACAGAGAGTCTGTGCTTTCGTAGTGTGTCGCAAAACATAAACAAACAAGCAGGCAAACAAACAAATATAATAATAATAATAATAATAATAATAATAATAATAATAATAATAATAATAATAATAATAATAATAATAATAATAATAATAATAATAATTATAGTAAATAAATAAATAAATAAATAAATAAATAAATAAATAAATAAATAAATAAATAAATAAATAAATAAATAAATAAATAAATAAAAATGAAAATAAAAACTAAAAATTAAAAGTATATAAAATAAATTTTAAAAAAATATAAAAATAAAAATAAAAGTCAATATATTCGAGTTTGGTGCACGTGGCATTCAAAATTTCAATGGTAATGATATAATCCACTATGCTCGTGTGGAAGGAAAGAACATAGATTGAAGATATAAGTACCATTTACCTGCGGCAGGTAAAACAGATACTGCATTATTCGTATGAAGCGGCTGTACTTTCAGTTTCTTAGCATCACTTCAGTTTGCTGACATATTATAAAATGAGCCAACAGCTGAATCGTACTTCAGCTGGCATTTAATTTATAATGAAGGCTTGAGGGTAATGAATCGTCACAATGAGGGGCACATCAAACAGCAAACCGTCTCTCATAATTCTCGGCGGACCTCTTGCACATCCAACAGGATGTACCCAGACCGACACTCAGAGCCATAATTTTGGCTGTGTGTTCGCTCTTTCTTTCTTTCTTTCTTTCTTTCTTTCTTTCTTTCTTTCTTTCTTTCTTTCTTTCTTTCTTTCTTTCTTTCTTTCTTTCTTTCTTTCTTTCTTTCTTTCTTTCTTTCTTTCCCTCTCTCTCTCTCTTTCTTTCTTTCTTTCTTTCTTTCTTTCTTTCTTTCTTTCTTTCTTTGTGTTGCCTTAAACTCTAACACTACGTGAGCCAGAAGATTCCTTTGGTTACAATCGTGAAAAGCCTCTTATTCCGCAAAGCAGTCCAACAGGAGAGGTATGACTAAAGTCTCAACATGCTCTGCAGGTTTCTATATTTTGTTTTGATCACTTCAGCAAGCCAAAATTCAGGGTAACCAGCCAGCAGCTGTTGGGCTGAAAGTTATTCATGTAGAAGCCAAACTGGTCAACTGAACGGAGTAAGTACGCTTAAAGACACATTTTTATCAACTTTATTGAAACAACTGCTGGAGAACATAAGTTACAGATACAGGATAGCAAGCCCATTGCAAATAAACAGCACTAAGCACACAGAATTTACGACGGGTGTATAAATGTGGCAACTCGTCATTAACTTCATGAGCTATCGGTACAATGTACGTAAATTTTAAGTTGATCATGCCAGTGCGCCACAAAGACTCCGCATTGGTCAATTCTTCAAAACTTTTAAGATGGGCAAAACATTAATCTGTATGGAAATAAGATCTGCATGCCAAATGATTCTATGACCAAAGTCACGCTCTTCTTTTTGATATTATGCTAGATGGGAAACATTCACATGCACGAAAACTGGATGTGTTAGAAATTAAAGAAATGCCACTGAAACTCTCCTCATTATCATGTTTATGTTAGAGGTACATCCAATGAACCTTGCACATTTGCCTCCGTCAGTATCATAACTTCAAATCTCCAACCTGGTCAAAAATGCAGGAAAGCACGCAACAGGACTGTACATACACATTTCAACTTTTCGGTTGTTAAGTTCATTTGGTGCCCCCTGGCTGAGAAGGTTCAACAACAAATATAGAATCCTTTTCTCGAATTTGTGGAAATTTCAGTTTTGCTTATGTTCCATATTTATCTAGTTACTATTAATTTATATGGAAGTACAAGAGCCTGATAGGACCGCTGAAAAGAAATTTAAAAAACTCAAAATTTTCGTTTCAAAAAGATAAAAATTTTGAGTTTTTTTCTAGAACTTTGACTTTTCAAATTCCGCGCTTCCTCCAGGAATAGCGTGATTTTTTTTCGCAACTTCGGCTCAGTGAGTCGAAATTTCGATTTTTTTTCTCCAATTTGCGACTTTTTCATCTCAAATTTACGAGTTTAAAAGCTCGAAATTTTGACTTAATTAATCATTTGATTTTAAATCTCAAAATTTCGACTTTTTTTCTCCAAATTTCGAGTTTTTTCTCAAAATTTTGGCTTCAAGTCTCAAAATTCGGAGTTTTGAAATATCAAAATTTCGAGTTTTTTTCGCAAAATGTTGTCTTTTTTGTCAAAATTTCCTTTTTTTCAGAAATGTCAAAAGTTCGACTTTTTTCTCGACTTTTCGAGTTTTGAAACTAAAATATTCAAATTTGAAAATTTCGATTTTCCCTGGAATTTTTTAGTTTTTTTTTTTTGCCGAATTATCCACCTTTTGTCCAAATTTCGACTTTTTTTTTGACATTTTGAATTTAAATACTGAGAAATTTGAAGTCCCTGAAACTGAAAATTTTGACATCTTTAAAGTCAAAATTTTGACAGTGACATATGGCCGTTAAACAAGTTGCGATTGACAGGTCAGGGCTTCATCCATTGTGAATTGTAACAAGGGGTACAAATACATGCCTTCGGAAATGAACCCCGCGTTTGAGACACATCTGATTACAGGGGCATTACCATATGTATCACGTTACAAATAGTCTGAAGGTGTTACTTCTTACGCCTGTTTTGTTTCACAGTTCATTGTTTCCTAGCAGTTCACTCTCAATTTTTTTTTCTTGATTTATCCACTACATCTACACACTGAGAATAAAATAAGAAAAAGACACATAATCATACAACTTCGGAGTAATGGGAAAAAAAGTCCTTTTCAACTGCATTAGTTAACCATGCAGCAGGGCGTTCTTAACGGTTTAAACTTTCAAGTCTTTGTTTCCAGCGTTGAGAATGTAAGACCGACGTTTATCATTGTCTGTATTACTTTGTGTGCACCAGGTCAATTTGCCGGATTGATACGTTTTAGATTTCAGCATATATTTTCTGGAGCTCTCTCTCTTCGCTGGTTGGCTTTCTGTATGACTCATTTTCTTTAAAGTATATCACCTTGGCATCAAAGACGCAGATTCCAAGGAATAACAAAAGTTAAACATAGAACAAATGAGCATGAAATAATGCAACCACCTATGTTTAATTCTGTTTTAATTGCACCGCTTTGAAGATAGCCTCGTTGTGACATAAGTGCGGCTTAATCCTTCCCCATCGCTTAATGATAATTTTCTTAATCATGTTTATTTCAAAGAGAAAGCAATGAAATGTGCGGAAAATCCATCCTTGTTAAATTGATGAGATTTTTCATTGCATTTTGGAACACTGTTAAAAAAAGAGCTGTGTATTTTTCGATATTTATTTGCATCAAAATGTTAAAATCAAATGAAAATGTTTAGGATTCACATGTAGACATAGCCCCATAGTGGCCATATCTTACTTTCGCCATGTATTATCAATTCATTGTTTACAGGATTAAAGCTTTCTTTGTCCCTGTTATTTTCTAGGTATATTTCTTGCTTTCACATTTTCCAGGGGAAGATCGACTGTAGTGATGTTACTCTCTGAGGGAATAGAATCCTCGTTTCCCATGGACTTTTTATTTCTAAGTGGATCATGCTTCACTTGGAAACAAATTCTTCATTTTCTACTGAATAGATTCTTCATTTCCCATGGATTCGGAATTTTATAGAGAATTATTTGTCATGCCTAAATCTTCATTTCCAAATAGATTTTATGGTTGTCACAAAAGGGACTCCACAGTGTTAATATGTAAAGCTATTACACTTTTCACTTATTATAGTTAGTTCAAAATTACAGAGGGAATCGGCTATTATTAGACCATAAATATCATATTATATATAAGTTCTGCTGTACTGGGGAAAACCAATTGTTTGGTCGTGATTTTCAAACATATAATTTAGATCTGCATCGGCCCTATTGGTCTTTTTCCGGAAACAGAACATTTTTCTTAATACAATGTGCGTACGTGATTGCATCAAATCTAAAACGCACTTTAAGTCAAATTTGATGCCCGATGGGTCTGATAATAATACATGTAAAAAATGGGATGGCGTGGAGGTCATGCAAGGCAAGGTCAGGGATGGCCATTTTTCTACTCAATAGAAACTGTCCACGTGCTTTTGAAGAAATTATATATTGACATTTAATGTATGGTTTTGTTAAATATATAATGCTTCACATAGTGGTCTCAAAATTGTCTCAATTTTCACACACTATCATATGGAATTGGTATTTAATTCCAATGAACCTGGCAATGTCAAAATGCTATCTCTTGCAACAGTGTGCAGCAATAGCGCCCTCTGGCCGTGCCCAGCTCACTTGCCCTTCAAACCTGGTCCAAAGACTGGCGAGCAAATTTCATGTGGTTTGTTTAATCATCATGAGTTCTAAAATCTTCATTTTTAGCGCCGCATCATGTAGATCAAGGAGACGTCCGGGTTTCTTCCTGTACTAGCGCCGTATTGATGTGGTTATGATCTCTCATTAAAATTGTTACGATTTAAAACATGAGGGGAATGATCCGGACATGTGTTAATAATTGACGTTTCAAAGGTCTCATTTCTTTTGGTGTGTTAATGCTGAATTGCATTGTCTGTATACATACTCCTCTCTTCCATGTTAAGCAGCGGTAATGATTATGTAAAATTAATTTCGAGTTGTTAAAGGATTGTTATTTAGTTTTTGAGAAAGCTCATTCTTGTTTTAAGTAACATCCTGATAAACTTTGGTTCTGTATTTCGATCATTTTAAGGGATATACATTTTGACTTCCTTTGCATTATAATGTATTTTGAAAACAATGGTTGGTGATCACAACATTTTAATTATAAGCCTCTACATAAAAATGGTGCTGGGTGTGTTGTTAAGTTCATAATTTATATCATAACTGAAAGTTCCATTTGTGTAAGATAAATTTCAAAAATGAAAAGAGTATATATAAAAGAATAACGTCACGGTGAAATGTTATAGGCCTGGTTATTTTGTCAAAACAATTCACATCTGTTGATCTTATAATGGATTACTTTTAACAAAATTTGATCATTTCAAACATTTTAATGAGTGAATTGAATTGAAATATTATTTTTTTATAATAATACATAGAAAGAGTTTGTAGAATGAGATGATGAAGGCTCCCATGGGAGTAGGCTTTACCTCATTAAAACTTCACGGTGTTGCTGCAAATTGACAGGTAGGGCCAGACACAAAACAAGAAGAAAACTAGACATAGCTTCAACGCAAAGCGTTGACTAAAGGGTCCGCCCTGACTAGCATGTAGGCCTAATTAGGCTGGCATTTGCTCAAATTAAGTCATGGTGACACCAAAATCTAATCAGTTCATCTCGGCAGGTATTAAAGATAAACATATTGCCAAATTTGAGGTCTTGGACCAGTAACCCCTCAAGGTCGGGTCAACTGATAACTTTTGATCGAGTACTGAATACTGTTGCTGTGTCTATTGGATGTTAATATCACAGGAGCACAGCATCCCAAATGAAGTCCCATCATCATTTTGGATAGGAAAATACTTATCAACTGTGAGTTTTAGAAAGGCACTGCTACTCTAGAAATATTTTAAATCATGTGATAACTTTGTGTATTTTTGGAGACATGTTTGGCGCGGAACGGTCAATCATGGAGGTAAGGTACACACATGCACCTGTTAAAAAAAAATCTAATCCCATGACCCCCAATTTTCTTGGTGCAACCGGTATAAACTTGAAGCAGAATGCAAAGGAACTTGCGGTTTTACGTTTCAAATGGGAGAAATAAGCCAGCGAGTGTCGCTATTTACGTTTCAAATGGGAGAAATAAGCCAGCGAGTGTCGCTATTTTAATATGTAAATGCATTAGGCCTAGGTTACTGGTCCAAGACCTTGAGCAAAAGTACATGGAGGCATCCTGTATAGTAGATATCACGGTGACGAGAATGTGCACATCCGGACGGACAACCCGAAAACACAGATAAACTTAGGGTTCCCCCTACGCCCCTTTGGGGCGGACCCTTAGCCTAGGCCTAACCCTTAAATTGCTAATCACTGCTATATTGTATAGTCGGTTTTCTCATTAAGCTGCTGAACCAGTACAGCTCCCATCCAGAATGTTTATGTCTGAGGTCAAGGTCATTTTGCATGCGTGCCGTCCTAAAATAGAATCAGCCAATGAGAGAGGCCGACAGAAAAGAACACGGATACAGAAACAGGTCAATCTAAGAAGATGAAAGCGCCCATGAAAATGTTTGCGTCCCTGTAACCTATTTTGCTCTCTGATATATCAAGATGTCCCGAGAAAGACAGTTTGCGAATTTAGCAAGGTATGTTGTACGTCTGCCTCAGGTAAAATATGAATAATTTCTGACAGAGTATGCAGCAGTGAATCAGGGAACTGCAGGGGTATACCGGTTTCTCGGAGGTTTTTTGAAATTACGGGAGGCATTGCCATTGGTAATGTAGACAGTTAAATCAATGGCAATGATCTCCAGCGACCTCTTCGACTTCGGGTGCAAATAATGTTGGCCGTGTTGTGTGCCTGCTTAACTGACTCACTGGGCTGTTGAATTCAGTAGACCATTTGATTTGCCCATGTGTTGACAGAATCTGAATGCTGGATTCTGGAACATGTGATATTTTCTATGAAAAAAAGGGGGAGGTGGAGGGTGGATATTCTACCCATTAGACCTACATTTTAGTGGCCCTATTTAGGTTATCAGAGTTTTAGAATTGGAGTATTGGGTCGTTTTAAAAGGGAGATTGGATAATTTCACCCAAAATTGCTGAATAAAATATTGCCTTTATTGGTTTGTCGAAAAGCTAAAGATTTAGGATTAGGGTCAACATTTTTCGGTATATGGGTAAAAAAAAAAAAAACATTATTGGGATAACTGAAACCTCGATGTGCAAGTATGAAATGACCTGGCATTTTTATACATGCACAGTGCATGCACTCGATTTTACGCCTAGGTGCTTTTTATCAGGATAACGTATCACAAGTCAAGTGTATTTACCACAACCCCTCCCACAACATACACATTTACAAAACTTTTTGCGTATAAGTGTTTTTACTGTTCCTATATGCATTGTATATAGGCTATCAAAGCCAGTGTTGACCCGTGAATTTATATTTCATAATATGCAACCCTAGTAGGATAAACATGAGGGTAGGTTCCAACGGTAGGACATGGATTATCGGGGGGGTGGGTGGAGGGAAGATACGCTCCACAGTTTACCGTTGTTTTGGACGATAGCTGGTGTGATGTGGGTGAAGCTGTCACAAAAAGCTCTTGAAAAACTTTGATCTGTCGGAAAAGCTGCTACGAAAGTTTTGAAAATTAATTTAAGGTTTTAAAAATGCAACCCCAACTTATGGTGAGTTGGGTCAATATCCAATATCATGTGCTGTTAAAAGTTGTGTAAATCGGCTTTGGTTCCAGTTGTTGACTGGCAAACATTCAAAATTATCAAGCAGGGTAATCTATATTTTGTTGAATCTGCATGCGAACAATGTTAAAAAGTTTTCCCCTGGTTAACTTTTGTACAGGACAGTAAACAAGTGTGGAGTGTATAATGTATGGTAGAATTTTGGAAACATTAATGCAAAATGGCTAGGCAAGGCGGTTAAAAGGAGAAAAAGGGAGCAATTTATTCAAAATTAGAGCTCGGAAATCTATCTCCGTTACAGAAAAATGTTTCAATTGAAGGATTTTTAAGACAGACTTGAGAACTATCTAAGAGAAATGTTACCAAGATATAGAATAGCAATGTGGAAATTCAGAACTCTTAATCATGAGTTTCCTATTGAAAGATGTCGTTATATAATTGTGTCACGTAATGACAGATACTGTAATTAATGCAATGAAAATAAGCTAGGAGATCAATATTACTTTATTTTGGAATGTTCTGCAGTGAAAGATTTACGTAAAAGTATTTACCTCCATATTTTCACCAGAATATCAATTGTATTAAATTTAGACAAATAATGAATTCTGATATGTGTTTGAAGAATAAGATTGGAAAATTTATAATTAAAGGATTTAAAAGGTTATAATTCATAGTGAAGGACTCAAGGGATTGCAATGCTAGGTTGCTGTTAGACGGTGCTGCACACACTAAACCCAATGTGTTACTATGTTGTTTCATTGCATATTTTATTTGTAGGTCCTGTATCTCGCTTAGAGGTCTGGGCAAATAAAAGAACTTAGAACTTGGAGCAACTCAATACACATTAGTTTTTCATAGCTTCACAGTAAAGGGCTCATGGCGATAGAATAGACCTGTTACAAATTATACGTTAATGGCTTACTACACAAAACACAGTGCAATAACACAAATCTATTTGTTTGTTAATATATTTTATTTGTTTCGAGAGGATTAGAAAAATAGCCTGTGGCTAATGTATATTCTTCTCGAGTAAACTCAAGCACATCAATCATTCATACTTCGGACTGCAAAGAAGAAAAAAAGTAAAAAAAGACACATAAAATATAAGGTATAACAAAACAGTTTGGTCATGCGTATATACCGTGACAAGCAGAAAGTGAAAAAAAAAAAAATACAAACGATTACTTGCTAATTCAAACAAATATATAATTAATTATAACCAAAGAGACCTTACGATTGAATAAAGTATGCTACCCAAAATTAGTGTAATAATAAGGAAATCAAGTGAAATCAAACCAAATACATGTAAATAGATGTAACATAGGAAATTATAACAACCATGCATAGATTAAAAAAACAAAACAAAACACACACAGACAAAAAAAAAAAAAAAAAAAAAAAAAAAAAAAAACCAAAGAAAAACAAAAAAAAAAAAAAAACCCAGACAAGGTGGCGTATGTATAATGTCAAGTTTGTGTTCAACACAAACAAAATCATGATACACAATTACAAGAAAAATCATGTAAACATACGTAAATAGTATATAGAACACTAAACATCATATGCAAAAATACGAAAACAAGAACTACGCATGGTACATAAATCCAAACCAAACAGGAAAATCAAGTTGGAAACATTTTGTCTGTATCGTTATCTCTTATGAGCTTTTCAAACCTTGAGGTCTTTAGTGTTAGTCCCTATGGTATCTATAATGTTACAGTTCGCATCGTATGCAGCAGATGGGGCACCAAACAAAAGTAAGTCCACCTTCCCCGTCAGTGATAAGCTATGAAAAAAATATGTGTATAATCATTGAGAATGTCTTTCACCCTTGTCAAGGCATCATGTCTAATATCGTTATAAAGGGGGCACTGCAGCATAAAATGAATTTAAGTTTCGGACCTGGAACCACAAGCATATTCAGGGGAGTTACATAAGTTTCTAGAAAAAAGATGACCATTCAGTGAGTTAAAACCGACTCGCGAACGATTTAACAGTATATCCATTTTACCGGGTCCATACCTTAAACGTAAAAATCTGGAAGGGTAAAACACAAGTTTTGCAGACATTATGAAACTTTTGTGAAGGAGCATTACCTACTCTTAATGGTAATGTATTTCAAAGCTTAAATGTAAAGGGAATGTACGAGTTAGCAAAGATCGATGAGCGACAATTTTCAGTAATACGATCATTTGCATGCCGTTGATTATAACTGGTTCTATCCCCATCACCCTCAGCAAAGGTTCACATGTGCAGGACACAGACCTTTGACTATTTTATGATAAGTAACCAAACTTAGATATTTACGCCTGTCTGCAAGATTCACCCAACCCAAACAGTTTAATACCTTAACCTGACTGGATGTTTTCATCGCTCCAGAAACGTATAACGCTGCATTGTACTGATTTGAATCTAGCATTTTACTACATCTGAGTGAGCAGTTACGAAGACAGGAGAAGCATATTCCAAGACTAGTCTTATGAATGACGTATGGACAGTTTCGGATGAATTTATAGGTACTAAAGGTTAAAAATATTTAATACGACCCAAACGTGACGTAGCCTTAGTAGATATGTGATTAATATGACTGTCCCAGGAAAGATAACATGACAAAATGACTCTGAAATGTTTGTGTTCACGAACACGTTTAACAGGTTCATTCATAAAAGCTAGAGGGAGGTGAATTGGCTTATTTCTTTTAAGAGGTACGATCGTTTCTTCTGTTTTAGTTGGGTTAAAATAAACCTTCCATTTTCTTCCCCACTGTTGAACAATAGCTAAATTTTCATTTGATATAATGGTAGGTTTATCTGGTATGTTAACTGTCTCGAATAGTGATGTATCGTCAGCGAAAAGATATGCTGTGTAGGTTAAATCCTCTACTAAATCATTTATAAAAACAAGAGACAAAAGAGGTCCAAGCACGCTCCCTTGAGGCACACCAGACTCAATTGGTACCCAATCATATGATATACCTTGTAACACAACTTTCTGTTTTACGATTACTAAGATATGACTTAATTCAAGTAAGTAATGAGTCACAGATGCAAAATTCTTTTAATTTACTAAGAAGACCGTGATGCCAGACTTGGTCAAATACAGATATCTCTAAAAAGACCATTCGTACCTCTTCACCATTATCAATTGCTTCAGACATTTGGTAGACAATATTAATTGGCTGATATACAGTTGAATCCAGTTTTTAATGCCGGAGTGGCAATCAGTGAGTAGTCTGTTCGAAATAAAATATGTGTATAATCTTTTAAACACACAAATTTCAAATACTTTAGACAAGGAACAGAGTAGTGAAACAGGTCGATAATTAGCTTACTTGTACAATGTGGATTTTCTTTTTTGAATAAACAGCCACGTTAGCTTCTTTCCAGGAACTGGGAAAAGTGGAAGTTATCCAAGACAAGTTAAGGAGTTTGGTGAGAGGAACGAAGATATATTGAGAAAACAAACGCAGCACTGACCACCCGTTTTGCATATTTTCAATTTTGATAAGACGACGTAAACGTCTGCCTCGTTAAGTATGATATTACCAAGATTTTGGTCAGTCTTTAGCCTCAGATCAGACAATTCAGCAGACAAATCATCAGTTACCCATTCCGAAGCAAAATAATTGTTAAGTGAATTTGTTTTGTCACTAGGACTTAGCAAAAGTTCACCATTGTCAATGATAGAGGGTATAGGCACAATTACTCCAACCACACACATTTTTCAGAGTCGGCCACCGTCTCTTGGTTTCACTTGTTTTATGTGTCGTGCAGTATATGGGTTGCCTTAGCAAAATAATCTTTTTTGGCTCTTCTGACCATGGCCACAACATCATCTCTTAACCGGACACAGTAATCCTAGTGATCCGCTGCAGCTGATCTTTTTACCCTTCTGTGGGTCCGGTCTCTTATACTCATTATGATGTCTTAGAGTGTTTGTCATAAATGGCTTATCGCCAGGCCTTATAGCGACTTTCTTGTGAGTAATACTGTCCGCATCACTTAAGAATTTGGTAAATGTTTTGCAAATATTATTCACGTCCTTATCATAGAACATAGCATCCCACGGTGCAGCCGAAAGTAAGTCACTAACTTTACCCTGGTCGACCCTAGAATAGTCCCAAATAACTTTTTTGAATGCCTTCACCTTACCAAGTTGAGAACTAGACGACAGCAAAATACATTCATGATCACAGGTGGATAAAGGCGGCAGGTTTTCAATTTTACAATCTACAGAGTCAGTCCTTTAACACAAAAACAACGACCAGAAGTGACTGAGCCCTAGTGGGTTCGGATACCAACTGGAAAGTCTCTTAATGGTGTTTAGAAATTTCCAGTCAAGAACGGATGCGCCCGTTCTACCTGTGCCATCTATCCAGTTTATACCAGGCACCTTGAAATGCCCTGCAATAAAATTGCTTTCGGTGCGTCAATTATCATTTTTGTCACCATGTCAGAAAATACGTCCAGGAAAGTTGTGCTTTTGTGTAGAGTTTGTCCAGGTGGTTTATAGAAAGTAGCTGCAAGTATTTCGTGTTAATTAAGCAACCAAAAAATTGCCAGTTGGCGCAACA
The DNA here is from genome assembly GCA_964020975.1 of Hermodice carunculata. Taxonomy (NCBI): domain Eukaryota; kingdom Metazoa; phylum Annelida; class Polychaeta; order Eunicida; family Amphinomidae; genus Hermodice; species Hermodice carunculata. The sequence continues at coordinate 36,294,721 of OZ026620.1, forward strand.
AAATCGGTCCTCAGTTTACAAGTAAATTTTTAATACATATATCGCCAGGCCACCACCAAAGCGGTTGCGATCGCTTCTAGGGGGCGGTTAAAATCCATTAATTTCTATGGTGGTATTTGCTATTGAATGACTAAGCTTCGTCTCATTTAGTCATATTATATTTACACTGATGCATACAAATTGACTCGAGTTCATCATGTTTGTTGTTGGCTAAGATACTATTTATATTTGAATGAACAATATTTAGAACATTATTTTTGGGCCAGGAATTTTCAGAATATCATTTGACAAATACAGAAAATCATTGTAATCACAAAGCAACATTTCATAAATATGAGCAATAGTACCAATGTAGTTTGAACCAGTTTCAAGTAATAATTAGAATTCCTGCTTTTGGTATCGCTAACAATTCTTCTTTGTGTTACAGGCTGAGATACTGATGATTTAATAATCACAAACATTGCAGCTCCCTCAAGTGTCACAATAACACAAATTTCCATGTGTAAATTTATAATTGGGCCGGTAATGAAGAAATTTCCACAGAATTGTGTGTCGGATGTTCGGAAAATTGCAATGGGATAGTGGAAAAAAAAATCAAGAAGTTCAGATTGTTGGTTTAATGAGAGGACACCAACCCTCGCTACCACCTCATAAAATGAACTGAATTTGTTGTTTTCATATGAAATACGAAATGTGGCTACTTTGTAGATTCAACCAAAAATATCGTACTGTATTTAGTTTAAAGTTGCATTGTATCACTCTCTACATTTCAATTGAGGGCGTAACTCTATTTACCCTACAGTTTACGAATGATGCACCGAAAGATACACCGGACAGTTGATACAAAGGAATCCTTAGTTACTTTACCCAAACCATTCGTTGATTCGTTGCTTGACCGGTAATTTCAATTGTCGTCTGCATAACATGATGCAGCAGTGGCACAATCCGGAATTTTGTGTGGAGCAACTGATGAATGAACAAATAGAGGATATGTGAAAAATGGGGGGGGGGGGGTGCGATGAGGGAAAGGGAGAGTATGTCCAGCAGATACATGCGCATGTGGTGAACAGGGCTCGCCACGTTCTGAACGACCAGATCGTATCCACCGAAGCTGTTGGATCTAATTTACCCTTGTGAACTAATGGAAACCCTGATACAAATGTTGGGCTGTATGTTACCAATGTGCAAAAGCAAGACTGTTGAGACAGGTGGGGTTGGGTGCGCAGGGTATCAGATATTGTGTTCAACATGGGAGTGATCATTGTATTCAAAGAGGTCGGAAATTGGAAATGGGGACCAGAATATTTATAAGAAACATAAACGGCCTGTAAAAGAAATATACATATATTTTTTTTTGTAAAAGAAACTTCTGTTAGAAGAGGGTCCTTTGATTGGTGGATAAGATACTAGCTTTCAGCTGTATATTTGGCAACTAGTATCCTAAACTTGTATCGATTTTATTTTGTCAGCTCGGCTAACATGACGGTCACCGTGGACAAGTGCAGCAACAAGGCAGTGATCGCCGTCCCTGGGTTTGGGGTCGATTGCGTTGACCGAACCGGTATGCACACCCGTCTTTTTCTCGATTTGTAATACACCGCAAAAGGTTTACAACCACAGACGAACCGGCCATGTATTTTATTGGTGGCAAAAACATAAAAGTGAAGTGCGGTAGCAATACAAATCAAGATCAAATTTGATAATCATGTAGAGTACCTGTACGTGATACATATGTATTCGTTTTACTTTATTCATTTTAGTATGGCCGGCGGAGCGTGATGGGTTCATTCTTGCAGTTCTCAATAATATTGTCCATTAAATGACATTTCAAGAACAGTTATCGATAGTACAAGTACCAAAACACAATTACTTTAAAATGAATGCTATTCGGAATTTTTTATCATCACAAGATAATCGAAAGGATAATTCGCTAAATGTAGATCGTAAGAAAATATGTTGTGATAGTGATTCCAATGGTAATAATTATCACGATAATATACCATGTAAAACAACACTAGTGGCATTCTCACACCAATACCGCGAGAATGACTATGAACAGCAACATTGAGTATAACAATTATGATGTCATCAATTTAGCATCAACTTTGTTGATCGACGTTGTACTCATAGCTCTGTATGTCCTAGCACTAATTAATCATTTGAAACACGCGGAGAAAGATTGAGAACATGTCCTAAGTAGGTGCTGAACACAAGAATTAACCATCATTTGTAGACTTGATTGTAGGGTGAGCTGATATACAGAAGGATTACTTAATTCAATCCACTTCCCATTTTTCCTTTGTAGGAAACTTATCAGTGTGGAGCTTGCAAAGACTATTTTCAGCTGGGCGTATCCTGGCCTTTCACATACCCAATGAAGAAGATGGCCGAAGTTTACTGGAATATGACAAACTGTTAACGGACAGGTATACTTTTATTGCCTCCACAAAAACAGAAATTGCTAAGGAGTTCTATCAGCTGGTTATGGAGGACAGAAAACCCGACCTGTCCATTCGTGTACACCTTGGATATGTAGGTACTTCATCCTTGAACACAGTGGCCATATTAGAAGACAAGAACACCGGGATTATTCTTGGAAAGAACATAAACCAAGTGGTTAGTGTGGACGTGAACACCAGGCGACCAGTACCGCTTCCAGATTGGTGGTTGAAGAAGTATAGTTCGGCTGGTATTGAGAATGAACCTTTGAAAGTTTTGCCAATAGAAGTGCCAGAGAAGGTCCATAATTTCAAATTGGCTGTACGTTGGGAGGATATCAACGTATATAAACACACTAACTACATATCCTATATTCAATACTGTATGGACGCCGCAATGCAAGGCGTCGTTGATAATGCATATACCGATTTCAAAGAAGATATTTTGAAGTACCACGTAAAAGAAATGGAAATGTGTTACTTGGGCGAAAGTTTAGCTGGTGACATACTAAATATTGCATCATGGGAGGTGGACTCGGACCCTTACTGTCTATATTTTGACATAACTAAGGCACAAACGTCATTATTCCAAAGCAAACTAAAATTTCATGTTCCTTGAAGGGACTGCCCAAGAAACGTAAAAGAAAGAATATGAAACAATGGTGTACATAAATCTTAGGGGCATAATCATAACATTGAACCAATGCACCAATCAGACACATTTTATGAATGTATAACTAGAGCTGGGGTATAGACATGATGCTTTTTTAAATGGAAGGAATTTCATCGAATTGCCATGCAGACAATTAAAAACCTCTTAAGTTCTAATAAAAGCATACATACTCCATCAAAGCTGACAATTTATGACCAAGAACTGACATGATCTGCTGCACAGAACAAGAATAAAGAACTACTGTAGATCATAAATTTGTCTGTATGTCTTTTCTCATTGCTCAACGCATGGTAATTTTAGAAGTCATCGCCAACATCATTTTCAGCCAGAACATAATTGGTCCTGCGCGGAGCGTTGCTTAGATTATGTTTGGGAAGTGCAGGGATCATTCAAATAGACATTGAAATAAAATTTCGGATTTTGATAAAATTATTTGGAGTGAAAAGCACATAAATCACAAAACATGCGTTTTCCTTGTAGTCAAGCCACGCATTTTCCATACATTTTTCATCTGTTCTAATAATTGAGGACTGTAAACAAGCTTTATTAAGATGTTGTGATAGCTTCACACGATGTAGCTTTTGTACTGTTGAGACGTTATAAAATGAAAACGTGCTTTGATGGAGGTAATTTGACTTGAGGTTCTATGTTTACATGTGGAAAGTAACAAAGAAAAGTGTTATAATTTCAATGAAAATTGCGCAATTTCATTATTTTTGTCTGATCGCATGCCGTGCGTTTTTCGGCAGAGCTGACTTGTCAGTCATCTGAGCTTATAAGATGGGTGGTGATCCGTCGTCCGTCCATTCACATTTCACATTTTAGACTTCTTCTGAAAACTTGTTACCTAGATTCACTTGAAAGTTAGTGAGGAGGTATCTTGGGTAAGTTCCTACCGAGTTTGTCCAAATGGTTACAATCCAGTGATTTTTTTATTTTATGAATTTGTTTTGGGAAAAAAAAAGGGGAAAATCCACGACGAAACTTCCAAGCCAATTTTTGTTTACTGGGTGATGATATACTGCATCCCTTATGTTTAACGAATTTTTTGTGTTTGGGTACTTATCAGGTAATGCATACATTTCCGCTGATTACAATGCAAGTCAATGGGGAGTACAATTGGTAAGTCACATTTTTGGCTTTGTCTCCAAAACAGTCATCGAGATTTACTTGAAATTTTAGGGAATGTACCACGGGTTGGTCTTTATCAATAATATTGTGTTTAAATGATCATGCTCCAATGATTTTTTGGAATTTTTATGATTTTTTTGGTTTATTTTTATGTGCAAAATCACAAAGCCAATTGCTTTGAAATTACATAGGGACACTTCTGAGGACACCAAGACCTTAATTTATTCACCAGGTGGTGCTGGGGGTTTTGGCGTAGCTGACATATCAGTCATCGGAGCTTGTAGGGTGGGTGGTGACCTGCTTTTTGTCAGTTCATATTTTCCACTTTTTCTATAACATTACAGGGCATGATGTGTTCAAACTTGGTGGGGATGAGCCTTGAGTTAGTCTGTACGGATTTTGTTGTCCCACACCACCGAAGGTGGTATAGAGGGACACAGGAATAGTAGGGTTGGGGGCTGTAGTCTGTTGCTCTATCCGGTATGTCCGTCCCTCCTGGAATTTTCGACTTCTTCAAAATCCCCGGGCAGATTCACTTCAAACTTGGTTGGAATGTAGTTTGGGTGGTTAAAGCTATTTTCCTCTTGTACACAACCGTCAATTAGATCCTTTTAAAATGTGTTGGAAATGTAGCTTGTGGAAGGGTCAAACAAAATTATTCAATAGGTAATGATAGTTCGCATCTCTCATTTTAAACAAATTTTTCCATTTGGGTACTTGTCGGTTAATGCTCACATGCCCGTTGATTACAATGCAAGTTAATGGGGATTGCAAGAGACTTGTTCTTCACATGTACTACAGTGACAACATTTGATCAGTTCTTGTATTTTTCTTGATCTTATTATATGAGAACAAAGACTGTTATGCAATACATCTGTTCATTTCCCCTTTGGTTATGATACTATGTATACATTGTATATATTTGTATTAATGATCTTGTACATGTCAATGTACCTAATCGGCCATACAACCCAAAAAGGGCTGACCCTCTGTGGAATGGGCACTTCCCTGCAGTGAGCTCTTTATATATTTGTTTTTGAACAACAACGTCTCTCACACTCATGCCTTGACCAGAATGCTAGCTGGTAGCAAACACTTCTCAAAGCTACAGGTCAGCAATTGCATTACATAACCTCTCAGCATGGTGCGTCTGTTTTCTTTGATGCCAGTCAGCAGGATTAGCACACCGAGATCAATTGTGTGGGCACGTCTATTACAGACAGAAAAAATAAGTTTCACGCGTAAAATAGTTCTTCTTTAGGAAAAACAACCCAGTGTAATCACTCACTACTTGCCTATGAAGACCACATAATTTTGAGATCCATAGTGCTGTATTGATCTGACCCAACACGGACAGACCACCTGCTATATGTGACCACATTGAGCTTGTCCTAGGGATGGTTTTTCAAAGGAGGGACTGCTGTATTGATATACAGTGGTACCTGCTGTTTTTGGCCACCATCTCAGCCTAGAAAATGACCATACGGCAGATGGCCTTTCACTGCAGGTAAATTTACAAAGAACCTCTGAAGTATGTGACCACAACAAGCAGTGTGGCTGTTCACAGCAGTGATCACATGCAGCCGGTGGTTACCAGTGTGTTTGTTAGGATGTTGCATCTTATGATCACACTGCTGCACACTAGACTTGCATGCACTATCCATTAGCCAAATAGTAAGTGGCTACAAAAATGTGATTTGGCTGACAAACTCTTGTAAGCCTTAGGCAAATTGGCTAAGGTTATTTTATAATTCGATTAACTTTTGATCCATATATTCTTGATATTTTACTCAGTTATTTAAATTTATTAGCAATCATTTTAAAATGCAGATTTTGCTCATGGTTATGGCTGACATAATCAGTTTTTGGCTAACGACGTTTATGTTCCTCAAACCAAACTAGCTACAGTTACAATATTCCTAGTGTCAGCCTGCCCAGACATTAATTGGCAGCATTTGGAAGCTTCAATCACACATAAGGTTAAAACAGAAAGGAAACATAGTAGAGTTGAGGGGCCCCTTTACGCTGGAACAAGAAATAATTGTGCCCCAAGACAGCCTACAGAAAATAAGAGGGCTTCCAGTATGCTGGTGTGGACAATAAAATACCCATTATGCCAGAAGGAATATCCATTCCCGCTGTTCTGGAAATACCTCATGTAACGTTTAGGAAACTTTTATACATTCTACAACTAGCTTGTGGCTAAGAGTGGCTGCAGATACGGTGCAATTTCCAGTGCCATGAGGATATTCGACAAATCCCATTTCAGAGTGTTCCCGTTATCAAAATGTGCAAACAATCAACAAACAAAGAGATGCATGCAACTCGTTAACATTTATTAAACTGTTTCCCATCTGACATAAGATTGGGGTGTTGGTTTTATCTCCTTAAATTATGTATAGTGACTGACACTGTGAAATACCCGTCAACAGGATATTCGTGGGAAATTAAAGGGAGCATTATTGCTACCAACATACACCCTTTTATCACACAAACAGATTAGCTTTTATGAAATACTCTGTTTTCTGATATTTAGTTTTGATTTTATATACAGATCCTGTTTGTCCAAAGTCTTTTTGTTTTGCATGAATTAAGTATCATATGGCCATTTTTTCTTATTGTATCCAATAAAATTTAGGCCATTTTTTATTTGCGGCCCAGCTCGGTGTAAATAAGACCACCATGAATTGGCCCATGCAGGTGGCATGTCCATCTTTTAAATCTCCACGGTTGAATCATCGTCTCAACAATGCCTTTCATCCCATTGAAACACTTCTGGGCTCTTCATTACATTTATTAAAACTGAGATACATGGTTACGCAACTTTGTAACTCTAGCCTTGCCAGTGGGTCTCAACTGATTTCGATCAACGTGGTAACACACCGGGTGAAACTAAAAAGTTTTGCATGAACTCTTTTTCGCACGAATTTTTCACAACGAGTCTTACTAAAATATGGTGTCTAAATCTCATATCAAACTAAGGGCTCTTAATAAAATTCCCCGGGAGAATGGCCTTGGTTTTGGCCAGGGATACCCAAGTGCACTGAACCAACACTTCATCAATAGAGTGCTAAATAAACTTGCTGATAATTGGTGAGGCTGAGGTTGTTCACATTTACTGGATCATAGCCACCGATACGCTACACTTGCTAAGCAGCTGGGAGCAATAATTTGGTCAGAGATTTGGTTCTTCTTATGAAGTTTTTGGCTTCGGCTGGTCTTGGATTTGGGATACTATAGGAAATTGTTGTGAAACTGAGAACAAGGTTCTAGTCTTTTCCCGATTTCTATCATTTCATTTTACATATATAAATTTTATGGCACATTGTTGGACACCCATCTGTTTGCTCATGGATGATGTGCAGTTTTAATTTTTATATTTATACTACTACTTTTTAATCATTGCCCTATCACTTTCATGCATCAGTTTATCAGAATAGTTTAATTGCTAGAAGAACACGCATTTTTACACTGCTCCCGGCAGCGACCTTAGATTGAGAAATAAAGGCTGCAAAAATGAAGAGAGAAAGAAACATGTTTCCTCAATCACCCTGGTCATAAAGTGCAGAGACGACAACGTTCATTGGTGTACATCTGAGACAAATTTTCGTGCAACTGTCTGCTGTTTGTGAATGTGACGATGTTTTTTAAAAAAAATCTCCTCACGCAGAATTCACCCTTTATTCAGCAGCAAGACATACATGATTGAAAAATGCTCATCTCAGTTCATCTTAAGGAGCAGTCATACAGCATACGAGTTGGAGGTGAATGTAATGCCACCTTTGGTCTTCCACTTCTCCTTCTTCCTTGCGTGGCCCCAAATGAACCGAAGGTCCAAAGCTCGCGCCTCTAGTTGGAATGGCATTGAAGGGCTCACCGTGAAGAAATCTTCGTGATCACCACCAACACGACATCCGTGGAATATCTGAAAGCTAAATATGAGGTTTATGGGAACAACTGTAATTATTACAAAAAATAAAATAATTAACTTTTCTCCCCTTCTGTCTAGCTATGCAGCTATCTAAATAGTTCCTCTTCTACTTCCAAGTCTGATCTCAATTCAATTCTGTAGCAATGTGGTGGGCCCGTAACATCGTCTAAATATATTTGCTTCTGCTTACTGCTAAGTTGTATGCTAGTCAGTCTATAGCTATCTACCCGGCTGTCCATCTGTAGCTATCTATCTGCATACCTACCTGCCTGTCCGTCTATAGCTATCTACCTGCCTGCCCACCTAAAGCTATCTACCTGTGTACCCACCTAAAGCTATATACCTGCCTGCCTACCTAAAGCTATCTACTTGCCTGTCCATCTAAAGCTACCTACCTGCCTATCCACCTAAAGCTACCAACATGTCTGTCCATTTATATCTCCCTGTATGTCTCTTCCTTTCTTCATATTAAATTAAGATTCTAATAATTACATAAGTAGATCATCTGTTTTATGCCATAGCTTCCATACGAAATAAAATTTAACCAGCAAAACATTTTTGAAAGAAACAAAGATACAGTAGTTGGAAAGTGTGTAGCCAGTAATCGGAAGTTACTTGCATTTGGCCCATTGGCTTAAATATGGTCCCGCAGGTTAGCCGCTGTACAGGTGTTGTGTGTTTAGTGATACACAAGAACATCATTGACAGCCACACGAAGGTACGCAATATGCGGGAGCCACCAGTTGGTCCGAATAAATGTGCCGTGCCAGTGTCTGGAAGAAAACGAAGGGGTCTTATCAGCCAAATAGTGGAGAGTTGGGGAAGGGCTTATGGGCACATGGCAAGAACTGCCTCAACTACCTGCCTTCAGTGAATTTAGAAGGAAAGAGCAGATAATAACTGCAACTGATATGACTTTCAACGAACTGTTTAAGATGCTTGGCTTAGGTTTTACAGATAGTTTAGTAATTTTGATACTTAATCACATAATTAATTTCGTAAATGTGATCCTTATCATAGCTTCTTCAACATAAGTATGTTATTAATCAGTAGTTTTCATATTGGCCCAGTTACAGGTACGAGGTCAGCCTATTGCCTGAGGCCGCAGGCGCAAGGCCAATAAAGCTGACCGAGGACCTGTAACTGGGCCTATATGGAAACTACGGATTAATGATTTTTTTTTAAATTGACTATGAAAAATAAGACAACACATCACATCAACGTTAAATGGCGAAAATGTCTGACCAGAGACCTGAACTTACTTGCTCCATTTCTCGGTCCTGTGTTGCGTGCTGTTGCCACTCTTTCGAATTCCTCCATCATGGCTTTGCAGAGATGCTTCACGCAAATGTGATGTCGCTGGTATTGGCCGAGTAGTGTGCTACCCAAACTCAATCTTAACGTGGTAAACCCATGTTACGATTGTGAGTTTATAAGAATGTGGAAACCAGCAAACGTTAACTCTTATAGGTCGAGTTTTATCTTGAATTGGCCGAATTGACATCATACGGCACAGGCCAAAAATAGCGTATTGATGCTATATTGTTCATAGTCAATTAATAAATTCGCATATAATTTATTTATTCAACATATTTATCGCCTGCGATCCGGTTTTAGGCGCATGTTTTGGATTAAACAAAAATGATGATATAGAGATTGTTTCAGGACGAAACTGATTCAAAGAGTGGGCGAGTTATTATACAATAGGCTTAGTGCGGGATTTCTTTGCTTTCAGAATGTTCACGTATAAAATGAAATAAAATGGCAGTCAAGACAATTCTGTAAATAGGCTGTGCGGTCAACCTCTGGTCGACATGATAACACCACTAAGAGCTCTCTAAAGAAAGTATTTGCCTCATAAATAATTAATATTTAATATAGTATTCATCACAATTTCTATCCAATGAAAAGGCGATCTCCTCTTATTATGTAGCAGTGCCCTGCAAGTTGCGCCCGAATAAGGTCGTGACCCGGCCAAATATGGCCGCGAAGCTGGACCAAAGCTTAGCTGTACATTCCTATAGCTCCATGGCACCTTGGGCCCCGGCAAGTCTTGGTCTGGGCTCCTTTGTACCAACAACTGTACAAATTCGCTGGAATAAAATTACGAAAGGCCAAGGCTTTTATTTCTGTAACTGTAAAAAACATTTAGGCCACGTGTGTAGCCCTTTACACAAGACCATGACAATGCATGCACAAAAAGTACAGCCAATGTCACAAATCCTCGTTTTTACAAATAAACTTGAGGACTGGAAATTTAACACAGTTAATGGGCAACTGAATGACTTACACCGTAAAAAAGCCATTTAACGATTCTTAATAATTTTAAGCAATGGAATGTATTTATGCTAAATTTGAGTTTTCGTCAATCCGTACACGATATGCAAAAAAGAATCAGATACATTGATAGATAAAACACGGTGCCTCCTAATAGAAATTTATCATATACCGATGAGGAGGTTAAGCCGCACTGACGTCACAAGAATACGTATTTTCTTCAATTGTGGTATAATTAAACCAAATTTCATTTGTCTGGTTGCATTTTTTTCACATTCGGCTCAATTCGGTTGACTTTCGTTAACCCTTGCCTTGGAGTCTGCGTCTGCGATACGACAGTAATGTGCTTGAGATTGATTGAATCAAACAGTAATCCAACCACAGTAGGCCTAAATATATTAGACCTTCAGGAAATACATGTTGATAATCTAAAACGATCAATCCAGTATGAGATCTGGCCCGGCACTTAGGGATCTGTGATTTGGGACAAATTTTTACGGGCTCTATACCGTAATTTCCATACAAAATACGATTCAATTAGCAATGCATTTTCTGAAAGGAACATTTACAGGTGTACCCTTCTACACAAGACCATGGTAATGCGCACACAAAGAAGTACAGACAATGAGTGTTTTAAATTCGCAACGTTGAAAATAAAGACTTGAAAGCTAACACCATTAAAGCATTATGGAGTGACTTACACCTAAAAAAAGCCATTTAATAATTTTTGATAATCTTAATATGTGAAACGTATTTGTGCCAAATTTGATTGAGTTTTGTCAAGCCATCTATGAGATGCTAAAGAAGAAAGGGACACACACCGATAAAATAAACACAATGCCTCCTAAGAGAAAATTATCATCTAGGGATGAAGGTTCCACTGCACTGATTAGTGTAGGTGCTCAAGTCTCGAATTTGGCTCTTGTACATTTAGCGTGTCTATCTATGGAACCTATAACTTTCTTGTAGCTTGCATCCTCCCAGTTCAGAGAAACGTAGGTTCCATTTTTCCGTTTCATATTTAAGATGCGTAATCCAAGATGGCATCCAAGATGGCTGCTTATGACTTTAAGTAAAAAAAAAAAACAAAAAAAAACAACAACAACAACAACAACAAAAAAAAAAAAAAAAAAAAAAAAAAAAAACCATGAGTTGTAATTTTATAAGGAATGATGATTATCGTAATCAGATCTAAATTAATTTTGGCCAGGAAACTTTGTTCTGAAGCCAAAATAGCAGAGATAAAATTTCTTTATGAAATTGCAAGATGGCCTCTAAAATGGCTGTCAAATGGCTGCCAAATTTCATTATATTGAATGTGATATTGTACTTTGAATATCCAGTTTGGCATAATTTTGGTCAGTAATCTGATCCGAAATGAAGATTTGTTGATATATTAAGACTTTTTGCAGGAATGGAAACTTTGTATCGGTAACGGTTGCAGTGATTGAACAAATGTATTAGTGAGTCTCAGCCTCAATACCATACAAATACTATCCAATACAAATGACATCAGTCAGTGTCCTGGTTTGAGTCACTGTCCGAAGTATCCACACTTGAAGCAGTTTCAGCATATTCAGTGTTCATACAAGTCTCTTCCTGTTCACTGCAGCATCACATTGCTGCGCAAGCGATGTCATTTTTTCTACAAGAACGGAGTTTGTCTTACACATGCTTTTAGCACAACCACAGCTAAACATGTCGAGAACAACGCTTCGTGCAGCAGGAGCATCTGTTGGAACACATCTGTTCCCTTCCCTCCTCCAGCCAAACCTATCTGGTGATAAGATGAATGGCTTGGCCACATTTGAATAAGCCAAGACGCTATCTCAACTCAGCCCACAGACAGGCTGATTGAGGTCAGAGGTCATTCAATACAGGAAGTGACCCTTCTCCATTGAAATTGTTCAGTTACCCGGGTAACCATAATCCAAATTTTAATTTTTATCAGTTTCTTGAAGTAGTTTCATAGATATCTTAAAACTGTATAGGTTATAGATGATGACAAACACTCGCAAAAGTTTAAGCAAATGAAGCTGTCATCTGTAACACTTCTTTTCAAAGGCTTATGTTTTACCTATGTACATTTCGATGTTATGTAGGTGAAGTATTTAATAAATGGCGTGTCTGTTGTGAAGAGAGCAATACACCTTCACTGAGCATGCTCAACTGAGATGGCTATTTGGCTTGTTATGTCATATCATGAATTGATAGTGGGCCCAAAACATGTGGTACTTGAGGGCCAGCTGTGTTGGGGGTAGTATCTCTGACTTAGCTTGGCGTTGCTTGAATATTTGCCATCGAAGAAGTTTTACCTGTTTTAGTTTGGTGCCTGGCTGGTAAAGTTGACAAACAAATTCCTCCAAAGTCGACATGACATCATCTGAAGGTAACTCTGTTGTACCCATTTGGATAAAAGCATCCAAGACATGTTCCTTTGAAGTTTAAAGTTGGAGTTAATTAAAGTAAGTGGGTACAACAATATATGATGGCACGTGTAGTGTCAAATTATGCTGAGCACATGTAATTCCACATGTTCAGCATACAGTACCATGAATACACTGGAAGTATATCATATATTGACCTACCCCCCCCCCCCCCCGAAAAAAGAAACATATTATACAACTATAATGGAATCAGGTTTCCTTTTATTTTATATTTTTTTTTGCAAAGATGACTGGGTGGTGACTGTTTAATGTTTGCAGAAATATTGTTCCCAATGTGAGGTCCATGGTATTTAATTGCAAATTTACCAAGATTTGTCCGAGCTCTTGCCTCCTAAGCATCCCCCAGACTCGCTATTGCTTTCTTATGTGGGCGCTCGTCGGGCCACATAGGAAAGCAATAGCGAGTCTGGGGGATGCTTAGGAGGCAATCCGAGCTCTGGCTATGAACAAATTTGTGGATTGACGAGTTGAGTAAAAATGAATGGTAGAAGTGCATGTAAATAGTCTTTGAAGAATTAGAGGTGTGAGGTTATTCAGAGTTTTGAACAGAAATAAAGCTGTTGTGTATGTGTTCATATGTTCAAGTTTAAGTATATTTAATTGTTTGTACATGGGATCAGTATGGGCATTGAAGTCAGAATTTGTAATTATGCGTATAAATTTCTTTTGCATTTTCACAAGTTTGTTTAAATTTGAAACATAGTTTGCAGCCCATGTTGCATTGCAGTGCAAAAATAAGGGTTAGTTAAAGTATAATATAGTTTAATTAAAATATTCTTGCAAAGTTTATATCTATTTTTTTTCTTTTTTAAAATTCCAATAACTTTGCTTAGTTTATTTCATATATTTGATATATGTAGTTTCCAGTTTATTTTATCATCAATCCAAATTCCCCCAAATTTACAACATATTATTTGTTCTAAATGACTATTCTTAACTTTAATTTTTAGATTATGCGGGGTGTTAGCAAGCTTTTTTGTACCAAAAGTCATATAATTGGTTTTGTCTAAGTTAAGAGGTAATTTGTTAGATTGGAGATAGTTAAGAACTTTTGCTAATGATGAATTAATGTGCTGGAATGTGTATTCTATATGATGACCTGTAAAACGCAAGCTTGTGTCATCAGTAAGAAGAAGAGTGAAAACATTCTCACATAAAGTTCCTAAGTTATTGTTAAACACTAGAAAGGAGTGATCCCAAAATAGTTCCTTGAGGAACTCCGCAGGTAAGCTCCTGAATGTAGACTCTTCGTTCATAAAATACACATATTGTTTCCTCTTGGTATTGTAACTCCTAAACCAGTCAAGTGCTATGCCACGATCACCATAATGGGACAATTTTGAAAGGAGATAGTTGTGATCAACTGTAGCAAAGGCCTTGGAAAGATCGAGAAAGACACTAACTGCGTGATCACCATTGTCCAAGGCCTCTGATATTTTGTTTACAAGGTAAGCGACTTACCTTTCAGTACTGTGACCTTTTCTGAATCCGAATTGGAAATTGCACAGAATCATGTTTTTCTAAACAATCAATGAGCTGACTGTAAGTTGCCTTTTCAAAAAATTTGGAAAAGAAGGACTGAGTGGAAATAGGACAATAATTGGTGAATAACTCAAGATCTCCTTTCTTGAACAATGGGATGACTTTTGTAATTTTCTATTCATCTGGAAAGTTACCAGCTACCAAGTTTATGATATAAGTAAGAGGTTCAAGAATACCAGAAGAAATACACTTAGCAACCTTTGAATGGATCAGATCCCAACCTGGCGATGAATTTTTTAAGGAATTCATTATTATGCTTGTATCGTCTTCTGTAAAAGGGCAAAAGAAAAATGAGTGTAGATAATTACTTTTGAGAAAGCATGAAGGGTGTTTATTAGATACAGGGATCTTTTTAGCTTGATTTGGACCAACTTTGGTAAAAAATGAATTGAAGCTGTCGGCAATATCTTCACTATTTATAATAAATGATCCATTGCACTTCAATCCATTTTTAATGGTAGCCTATTTATTCTTACCAATAACATTATTTATAATTTTCCATAAGTTTGTTAGATTTTATTTATTTGTTTCAATTAGGTCGGAATAATACTGTTTTCCAGAGATACGCAAAAGATGATTCAATCTATTTTTATATGATTTATATTCAGACAATTTCTCGTCTTTTTTATGTTTACAATGGACATAATTGTACAATAAATTTTTTCTTTTGATAGATTTAAGAAGACCCACAGTAAGCCAAGGTTTCAGATAATAATTTTTTAGTGATTGTTTTGTTAGGGATACATTAACTGCAAATAATTGTAAATTCAATCATAAAAAAAGTTAGGCTGTGTTGGTATCATGATGTTCCAAAATACCTGACCAGTCATGGGAATCAATTCTTAAGTTTTAAGTCCTTGTGTTTTATGGGTAATGCCTTTTTGAATTTGGGAAAGTCTGTTATTTGTAAAAATGTTATCAATAATAGTTGCAGATGTTTCTGTGACTGGTGTAGGCCTGTTAAAAGACGGAAGGAAAGAATATCTTATAATAATGTCCATAAAATCAGAGGTAGCTGAGTGGATATCAGATTTTAAAATATCAATATTAAAGTCACCCATAATGCAACAAATTTAAGTCGGATTTGGTTTGTTCCAGAAAACTTTCAAATAACGTATTAATTCTATTACATCAGTACCCGGAGGTCGGTATATTACACTAATGAGAGTATTGTTTGAAGAAACATCAAAGACTCCAACCCACAGCCTTATACACACTGGAGAATCTCCCTCCTGGTGTATTATTGAAACTGGAGATGTGACGGAGCGCAGCGACTGTGCCGGGGGATGGGTCTTGGAGGGCAGCGCCTCCTCCTGGGGTGAGCAAACTTTGAAAAAAAGAGTTAAAATGGGGTATTTGATGATTTTGTTACCTCCATTTTTTTATATGGGAGGGAGAAAACATATTCCAACCGGGAGAAAGGTAGAATTTGGAAAAAGGGCAAAAAACGGGAGGGTTGGAGTCTCTGAAACATGGATATCATGAATAATCCTAATAAAGAATGACTCATAAACATCGCTGAAATGACTCAAATCATTTCTTACAATATAATCAATATCCTAGCTAACAAATAAAGATACCCCACCACCCCATCTGTTTGTTGTCACTTTCATTATGTGGTTATAACAGGGAATATCATGTAAGTTTAAGCTACTAGAATTATGCCATGTCTCAGTCAGACCATTAACTTTGAAACTATGATGTAAGTTCTGCAAGTAAGCTTAAATCATTTATATGTGCTGGGAGACTTCAAGTATTCAAATGCATAAATGATAGATACTCTGGACAAGTAAGCATTTTGCTGTACATAGCATTAAATGAGTCGTCGACAAAATATTGACTATCGCATACGCTGTTTAATTTATCATACAGGTTGAAGTAATTGATATGTGGGTCACAATCATAAATAGGTAAAAAATTTGTTTGAAATTTAAAAAAAAAAGAATGAATATTTTTTGTTCAATACAGAATCAATGCGCGTGTCGGAAAACCATAATTCAGATAAGACATTTAGGAAAGCATCACTGTCAGCAATATGATTAAATGAGAAGATATTTCGTAAACAAGGTGGACATAGCCAGGTTTTACCAGAGGTGTGAACATAAGAAAGGCGCTTAATATGGTAATGTTTAGAGCATGAAGTACATAACGGTTGATTACTATTCTTTACATTTACCCTCTTCTTACACGTGTTACAATATTAAGTCATAAAGAGTCATGTTTAAAAGTACAGACTTAAACCAAAGATTTCTGTGCATCTTTGACGTTTGAAAAAAATACATATGACATCTAAAGGTAAAGGTTATTTGGACTTTTGAAATTTTCATCTAGCCATAACTTGGTCTATTTCCATCATATTTCAATCATGTTGAACTCAAATTATAGGTATTGCAACACTGCACATTTTTGTAATTTACACGTGACCTCTAAGTCAAAGGTCAAGGTTATTTGGCCCTTTGAAATTTTCATCTAGCCATAACTTGGTCCATTTTTATCTGATTTGATTCATATTGGGCTTAAATTGTAGATAGAGACTGTACATTTGTGTAGTTTACATGTGATCTCTGAAGGTCAAACGTCAAGGTCATTTGGGCCTTTGAAATTTTCATCTAGCCATAGCGTGGTCAATTTTCATTCAATTTCACTCACGTTGGCCTCAAATTGTAGGTACTGCAACACTGCAGATTTTTTGTACATGTGACCTCTCAAGCAAAAAGGTTAAGGTCATTTGGAATTTGGAATTTTCATCTAGCCATATTAACAGCTTCTGAAGGCACACGGATTTACTTTATAGCAAATCGTCTTTTCTAGTAAGGTTTTCTGTCCACCCATACAAGGTTTCCCATTTAGTTTCAGTTTAGAGGAGTCTGTTTGGAGCGTATCTCGAGGCACCTGTGACAACTCTAGATGCTGCAGGTTGAACCGTTTCTTGTTTTCCTTTTGTTCTCCCATGCAATTGTGACAAAGAACACTGGCATAATGTAGCTTAACTTGTAAGTTTCGGGAGACAATCAAATTAACAGACTGCCAACTGCTGGCAGTGTATATTATGATGCCTTGCAAGATAATGTCACAATGTCAGAGAGTGAGGATAAACACCTGATTATTCTCGGCATTTTGATATGGACTACAAAATGATGAATCTGTATGTAAAAATCCTATCTATCACATGGAAGATCTTTTTGAACTTAAGCCATTGACAACTGAACCAACGTGAGTGACAAACAGATCTTCATCCACCATAGATTTGATACTGACAAGCATGCGCGATGATCATATTGAATCTGGTGTCTGTAAAATCACATTAAATGACTATTACATTGTGTATACCACCTTAAAAGTAAAAATGCAAGAGAAGATACACACAGAAGTCAGTTTTATAGACTACAAAAGGTTTAATGAAGCGAACTTGAGTTATTCTGGTGTATTTCACAGCTTTATTGAATATCTGATGTAAATAATGCAACAATGGATCAATGGAAAAGTGAGGTGCTAAAAGTCAGCGACATTCATGCATCTAACAAAACTATGAGGCTGAAAGATTGAAGGAACCTTTGGGTGAATAAAGAGATCATAAAACGATGTATGCACAATTCTGAGGGCAGTGGCAGTGCTGAAGGTTACCTTATTTTGCAACCTCAGCAAATAAAAAGGTCAGTTAGACTCTTTCATGTTGCCTAAAGGTTATAAAATCCCGCAAAAATGAAGAAAGACAAAGGTAAGTTTGAAAGAAGAAAAGACGTAGATGAGTCTTCTGATGAAGGGTCCATTGAAGATACTAATCAGAAAGGTAACTCAAGTGAATCTAGGTCAAGTTCCAATTCCAAAGGCAGTGGTCATGCATTTATTGATCCTGCTGAACCCTGTAAGCCTGCCGCAGAGGATCGGGAGAACAATTACCCAGGGACAAAAGGTTCTTAGCATAGTAAGCCTGCTTTTAAGCCAGAGGCTTAAGGTAGTAGTACCCTGATTCAATCCAGAGTTATTAATGTTTCAGTTTCCAATCTGTGCAGGCTGAGGGTACATGGCCTTTAGAACAAGATATGGTAGATCACTTAAATCTATTGTTCACCAAATATGCTAAGAATAACGTGAACAAACAGTTAATCTAAGAGTCTTTTCCACTCCCAGATCTCCCTGTTGCAAAGTACAGGGAGCTAGATGATTATATGTCAGATATTTTTGCTAACTCTACTAAAACATTGGAAAAGGCCACTGATACTAGTCTTATAAAAGTTCAGCAAAGGCTTGTGAACGTTCTAGGCCCATTGTGTAAACTTTGGGGTTGATCTTGACAACATCCTGTCTGGCAAATTTCAAATGGAAGTAGATACCAAGCTGATGTTACTTGGGTATTTCATAAGTGTATCTCTGTAGCAGCCAAGCGGATGAAAGATTGTAATAAAGCTCAGAAATTAGTTAAAGTAATTAAAGTCTGAAGATGTATTGACTAAGGCATCTCTCTCTTTGGAAGGAACCTTCCACAAAACGTTAGAGCAATATGCCAAGGGCAAGAGGAAGGCAATTGAAATGGCCAAGGAGGCTGGAGAACCTGCTCATAAGAAGTTCAAAAGTAGCCAAGGCGAGCCCTTTCAAGATGCCCTGTCATTACAATTGGCGTGGTGGGGGCTGTGGTAGCAGAGGTAGCCGATATGTGAAATTTAAACAAAGTCAAAGTCAAGGTCAAGGCTACCAATTCAACCAGAACCGTAACAAAAACTCCTCTGTGCAATTTTGGTCTCTTTTCATGAATTGTACGGTCCTATATGCAGTATACTGAAATAGGTCCATAATTTTAAAAAAACTTTTTGCATTCTGTCATGTTAAAACAAGACACGGCTTTTTTGACCCTATGGACCTTTGTACATACGTTTTGGACTCTTTTGGGTACAGACGAACAATAAATTTATGTGATTCAGCTATACATACCAAGGAACATTGCCTTTTGTTGGAATTGACTTGGATTTGTTTCATTAGGTCTACGGTTTGGATGTGGTAATGGCACTGTCTAATCTGGTAAGTTTTTCATCTTCAAGGTCAGATCCTCAATTGCATGTGGACGGAAATGGTCAAACACGAGTACCAAAAGTGTAGAACAAGAGATAGAGATCGATCTTTGTCCTTGAAGTTAAATACAGCAAGGACTGAAACAGTTGGAATTAATACCTCCAGTACAAATGCTTATGATAGCAGGAAGGTTACGTCTATCAGTAGCAAATTGACAGAAACTTACTCAAGATCAAATGATTTTACAGAATGTAAAAGGTCACTGCTTAGAGTTTGTGAATTCTCCTTTCCAATACACACCACCTCGTGTTCCCAATTCTCAGAAACCCAAACCAATTTGATTTCAAAAGAGGTTCATGAGTTTAATCACAATGGTGCAGTTTCTCAGACCAATTATTGTCAAGATGAGTTTTTGAGTCATCCTTTTCTTGTCCCAAAAAAAGATGGTTGGAATTGACCAGTGATAAATTTGAGACATCTGAATGACTGTAGTTTTGAAGCAATTCAGGATGGAGGATCTTTTCATGTTGAAAGATCTCTTTCAACAGAACGATCATATTTGCAAGATCGATCTAAAGGATGCCTATTTCATAAAGCAGGTGACATTTCATGCGAGCTTATAATGTGATGTATTGATGTTGTTTGTGTCGTACTGAATTGCATTGGATTGTGATGTGCATATTGCATTATATCTTGTTTTGTTGTGAGGTGTGGCAGACCAATATCACCATGAATAATGTGTGTGATGTAGTCAAATAAAGTCATTCATTCACTCACACCTTTGATGACTTAAAGTGGAACACAAAGGAATTAATGAAATGGTAAAATGAATATATTATCAATCAACCTAATCCATTTCAACATTACATTCCTTACTTCCATATATTTTTGAATAAAGTGTTAACCCAAATACAGCAAAAGTTTAAAGAAGAGGTTGGTTTAAATTTTTCATGGGATGAATCTTTTCAAAATTTTCATCTGTTCATGTCTTTATACAATATCAGGCTGCAATATTGGGCTTGATCGTAATGGCAGGCTTTTTTTAGTAACTGTGACAGAATTAATCAAATACTCAGTATGTACCAAGAGATAGCTGGTGACCCTATTCTAATTTGGTCAATATACACCACTTCCAACCTTATAATCACAGGACTGAATGCATGGAATTTATGCAACTCCCAACAATCATTTGATACATTTCTGTATACTTTTAGAATATCAGCTTAGGCTTTGTATTAGGTAGTTAATATATCTATCTCTCCGGTTTTTCCTGAATGCTTCTGTTCGAGATAAAATGAAATATCAGACATTCGGATTCACATAAATACTGCAGGAACTAGATTATTTTGTATCAATTCTAATTTCCGTTTAATTCACAATCACACTTCCCAGGTGCTGTCATAAAAAAACCAAGCTGCTTTAATGTATTAACTACTGTTCAGAAAGAGAAGCCTTATTATGAAAGGATGAAGTTGTTAAGAACTTGGTCTCTAAAAACATTTTTTTTGTTTTTGTGAAGGTGCCCACTGTGCAGCACGTTAAGATTTCAAATAAATTATAAATTCATAAAATAAAAATATAGAGTCTTTGACACCCAACATAAATCTTTTTTCTTTACAGTCTGCTCCCTGTAATCATCAAAAGAAATCATAAAGCATAAGTGTTCAACTTCATGTGTTGTTCGACTTTACCCATAATCTCCCTATACTCTGAGCATCATTTGCCACTGTTTGCGAGTGGACTCACCCACACCGCAAGCCAGCATTCATCAGCTAACCATTCACCCCTATTGTTTATTTACATGCTAGCGTGTACATTTTATTGTAGACAAACTTCAATACTTGCAATTGGCTATTTCCACTTTGTGTTTAAAAGGACAATTTCCGTGTCAAACGAATAAACATCTAACAACCAGCCGTTTTGGTCATAATTTGAATGATGCAGTCCAAAATTTACGCTAAAACTAAGATAACTTGGCCCGTTTGTGGCCTCAGTGTTTCTCTTCCACTGTGCAAGACTGAGTGCTGTTTCCAAAGAAGTGTCCCAATCATGGAAATATTTGACATTTCTCAGTTTCATTTGGGACGGTCCACTCTACGAGTTCAAGTGTCTCCCTTTTGGCCTTGTCTAGGCACCTCAGATATTCAGGAAAATTTTGAAACCTGTGATAGCACTAGTGAGATGTCTGGGCATCAGGTTGATAATTTTTCTGGATGAAATTTTGCTTGGTTCAGGATCGAAATACACTCCTTTGGCCTTTGCAATGTCTGGGTTTTAATGTAAATTGGAAAAAAGAGTCTGCTGGATCCTTGTCAGCAGATCAATTTTCTGGGATTCAGGATGAACTCAATCCAAATGACTATGGCTCAACCAGAACATAAATTGAAAGATATAGTATCGCAAAGCAAGGAGATGAGTGTTCCGGAAGGATGCCAGTAAGACAACTAGTGATACTTATTGGGATGTTAACAGCATCAATGCAATGTATTTCCTTGAATCATCACTATCTGCAAATGGCTGTAATCAAGACTTTGATCAAGGGAAAATCTTAGAAAGCTTTGGTGAAACTGAACCAAGCATGCAAAGTAGAATTGCGTTTGTGGTTCCAGAATTTGGAACTATACAAAGGAATGGCTATTCAGATGGGAAGTCCAGATATTGTGATAGACACAGATGCATCAAACCTCGGTTGGCAAGCAGTGTCTCAAGGTGTCAAAATTCAGGATTAGTGGATGACACAGGATCTGAATTTACACATCAATGCAAGAGAATTGTTAGCAGTGTTTTATGCTACCAGATCTCTAGTCAAAACAGTTAATTCTCATTTTCATTTGAGAATGGACAATGTGACAGCAGTTACCCATATCATGAGGAAAGGGGGCACAAAGTCAGAAATTTTGGTGACGATCACAAAAGATCTTTGGCATAATTGTCTGTCAAAAAAGATTATAATTGCTTCAGAATATATACTGGGAATTCTGAATCAGGAGGCTCTTTGGCATCAAAGGTGTTCAAGGATTCCATCAATTGGAAATTGGATTCTCACCTTTTTTTCAAATGATCAACCAAAGATTGGTTCATGTTCAATAAATCTTTTTGCCCGAAGTCACAATGCTGAACTTCCGAAATATGTCTGTTGGTAATCAAATCTGTTTGCTTGTCAAACAAATGCTTTTGCTAATACAAGGCATTGAGAGAGGGACTATGCTTTTCCTCTGTGTTACATTTTGAAATGCCTGACAAAAGTAAGAAAAGAGACAACCAATCATAACACTAGTCTGGTAAGGACAGTCATGGTTTCTTGTTGAAATGCAAATGGTATCAGATTTACAAGTGGACTAGCTGGTGTGGTGAATCAGAAATTGCTCCATTTTAGCCACTGTGGCAGACATATATTTTTTTCTTGTTGAATCTTTGCAGAGAGGTTTGCAGTACCAAACATTGAATCTTTACCGTGCCGCACTGTCTGCTTTTCATCCATCAGTTGATGCTGTGAAAATAGGCCAGTCTCCTACTGCTGTTCAGCTTTTGGCAGGAATATTGAATAACTGCCCACAGGTTCCAAGGTAATGTTCTACTTGGGATGTAGATGTGGTTTTGAACTATCTTGCCAAGCTCCGTTCAAATAAAAAGTTTCTAGATAAGCTGTTATCTTACAAACTAGCAATGTTGTCTGCTTTGACAACTGCAGGTAGATCATCTGAGATTCCTGCGTTGGATCCATCCTTGTATCAATTTTTACAAGACAAAGTTTCTTGTTACATTGGAAAATTGACAAAATTTCGAAAATTTGGTTAGAACGTTCTCCAAGTAGATTTATTTCCTTTTCCAGAAAATCAATTGTTGCGAGTGGTAGAATGTTTGCAGAAATACCTAGAAAGGTCTGCAAATTGCAGATTTTCTATGTCCAAGAAGAAACAACTGCTTCTGAGTTTTGTTTTACCTCACAAGCTGGTTGCCTCAAGCACAGTAGCAGGGTGACTGAAATTCGTGTTAACTGATGCCAGTATGGATACACCAGTGTTTAGTGCATACTCAACAAGATGGGCCTCTACACCAAAGGCTGACTTTGCTGGTCTTTTAGTCAAATATATCCTGATCAGAGCAAACCGGAGTCATGTGTCCACTTTTACACTTTTTTGTTTGCTAGGAATATTGATCAAACAGATCCGTTTGTACACATGGTGATAACTACAGGTAACTAGCTTTGAACACACAATGTTAGATCTTACGAAGGTTTTGCGGAAAAAAAATTGTTGATTTGATAAGTGTGCAAAGCAAACGTCACAAAGTTATTTTTTGAACAAAACTGAAGTCAGATAGAAGTATTGTGCCCATGTTCCTTATGATAATAAATTTGTGACAGTGCTGAATTTTAAATTGTTTGGAATGTTGTAATGATCAGTCCTTATTTCTACTTGCAGGTGGCAACAGAAATAAGGCGGGAACATAAATTCCAGAAGAGGGTGGATTTTACAAGGACATGGAATTGGCAGGGCTTTGCTTGGTAACTTTGGACATTGCAAGGTTACCACAAAGGTATATTAGAGTGAATCAAGAAGTGGGTGATGGTGGGATATAAAGTACCTAAGTTTTCATAATTTTTTTATGTGTTCACTTTGAGTCAGATTAATATGTGATACTTTGTGCATTATGTTTGTTGCTTCATCTGATGTATTATTTGAAAGCTGTTTGATCCGATAAAACTATGTTTTTTCATGATGGACATTAGTGTGGACAGTTTTGCTTTTCTAGGATAAAAGAGAATTTCCGACCAGTTTATTTTCAGTCTTTCTAAATCTGAATTTTATGAAGAGTTATATTACAAAATACAGGTGGTTTGGGATGAAGATGATAAATAAAACTTTATTTTGCTTGCATCAGTCATGTTTTGTTTGTTCCTCAGTTGTTTTTGCAACCCCTCCAAAGTGGACTTTTAGATTGAGGCTTTGCCTCTTTTTGAATTTGGATGATTATAGAGGGCATGGTATGCACACTATGCGGAATACAATGCTATATCTTACTTCAGTTTTGTCCTTAAAATTCTGACTTTATGATGTGTGCTTTGCTCACTTATAAAATTGCCAATTTAAATGCTCTCTTTATGATGACAGTTCTTGCATTTTTACTAGTCTGCTGGACTTTTCAAAGGACTGTGAAAATGTCTATAATTAAAATATCAGTACAAGTCTCACTTTTTAAAATGATGTTTTTTGTCAGTGCTTATGTTTCTTAACGCCTATTAGTTTTCTAGTGTATGTAGATTTGTTTTAGTTACTCCGCCTTGTCAGATTAATCCTAAAACTTCATAATAATAATAATTAACATAATAATCTGTAGCTAAATATTAATCAAGATATATGCTGGGCCCCTTGGATGAACAAAGCGGCACTCTGAAAGGGTCACCCAGGGTAAATATATATATTGCTGAATAAATGAATTAATCAAATAAGAATACTGCAAGCCAGGACAGCCGAGGTCATGACCGCGATTCAGCCTGGCTCACAGTATTGTCCACTTGGTTAGTGTTTTTATTATGTCAACCAACGAGAGAAAGTGACACATGGGAATGCGATAAGGTCATTATGTCTGGGTGCCAATACAGACATTCTGTTTTTCCTAGAGCTCTTTATTTCTTCCTTCTTTCTTTCTTTCTTTCTTTCTTTCTTTCTTTCCTTACTGCCAAATTTTGTTTGTCAGTTTTCTAACACTAGAACACTAAGAAACTTCAAACTTGGCATGGTTATAGGTAATTATTTGTGCCTTTTACATATCTTGAACACCTTGCAATTCTATGTCATGTCGAGGTGAAAGGCCATGCCAAAGGTCAAAGGTCATGTCAACATCAAAGGTCATGTTGAGGTCAAAGTCCATATCAAGGTCAAAGATCATGTCAGGGTCAAAGATCATGTCAAAGGTCATTTCTGTAATATACTTGTGACCTCTAAAGGTCAAAGATCAAGGTCATTTGGACCTTTGACATTTTCCTCGAGCCATAACTTGATTAATTTTTATCTGACTTGGTTCATGCTGGGCCGAAATTGTAGATATTGCAATATCACACATTTTTATTATTTACATGTAACCTCTAAAGGTCAAGGTCATTTGTACCCTGTTAAATTTTATCCAGCCATAAAGTGGTGACTTTTTATCCAATTTTAATCATGTTGAACTCAAATTGTACGTATTGCCACACTACACTTTTTTGTAACTTACATGTGACCTCTAAGGGTCAAGGTCATTTGAACTTTGAAATGTTCATCTAGTCATATTTGAAGGCAAACAGACAGATTTGCTATGAGGCAAATCTTCTTTTCTAGCTGAAGTTGGTCATCCAAACAGTGCACACTGCTGCATGTTTTAATTCAAGCGTGTTCTAAATATCTCCAGAATCAGCGAAGTGCGAGAACACAGCAACATGTCTCGATCCATACGTTTTGCCAATTTGTCAAGATATGTATTATGGTTGCATATGCTGACGATCGAACAAGTGAGGCAATTTCAGGACAATAAACTGGCTGGATACCGGTACCAGTGTCGATTCCCCTCATCATCCCCAATCAACCTTGGCAGTCAAAGCACGCTGTGTCCAGCTTCATACGCACAGTTACTTGTGAATGGTGATAACGCAATAGCACTTGGCTCGGACTTTGTACCACTGGCTCAAGTACATTTCAAATACAGTACGTATACCTTGCAATGACAGGACAGTTTAGCCCTTTCATTGCCACTCATCTTCCAGGCCAATCTTTCGTGTATGTCAACAGTCTTGCGTATACGTGTTTTCAGGAAAGCTGTTGACCTTGGTCATTTTTTCTGTTTTCAGGAAATGCAGACAAACTGGTACTTAAATAAATATCTTCAAAGTTTTATACAGAAGACTTAGAACCATTGATATGATCAGCTGCAAATAGTTGCAAGTTACATAGAAATATGTTGCAAGCCCGCCTGAAGAATCTGCTCTTTTGGTTGTTCCCCATGATGATCAAGCCTACATATTGCCACTGCGTTGAGAGTTCTGATGGCAAACACAGAACAAAATGCATTTGAAAAGCGTTCGGAGGTTACAGGTCACACCTGAATGCTTATATATACATATGATATATAAATGGGGTTGAGGAACACCTAGACTTGTATATATATGTAGCTTTGATAGTACTTTATTAAATCTGTGTGCCAACACAGACATATCGTTTTTCTTTCTTTCTTTCTTTCTTTCTTTCTTTCTTTCTTTCTTTCTTTCTTTCTTTCTTTCTTTCTTTCTTGGTTTTCACTTGAAAAGTATTATCAGCATAAACTCCAAACTTGGCACAATTATACTTCTATAGATGAAGTTTTGCCTTTTTATAATGAGAGGTCGTGCTTTCTAAAATTATGCAAATGGAGGCTAATTACAGTTTTAAATCTTCAATATCTTCTATTTTCTGTTAGGTAAACCCCCAGGGGCTACAGGTAGCAAGAAGCGGCCTACGACAGTTACAAGCTTGCCTAATTGTACTTGATATCTGGTTAATATTTTCATTGCATTCTTTTGACATAAATACAAAAGACTTCCATTCTTTTCTGATTTGCCCTATAATTCTACTGTTAACATCCAAAGATTATTAGAAAGTCTGGCTGCAATAATCTACAGTTTTTAGACTTGTCTGTTTTGCTACTTAACTTTATCTTTTGGCATCTTTCTGTTTTAATATTCACTATCAGACATTTTAGGCTTACATGTTTTCTGTTAGGTAAACCCCCAGGGGCTACAGGTAGCAAGAAGCGGCCTACGACAGTTGCATGTTTGCCTAATTGTACTTAAAATCCTGTTAAGAAAAATTGTTTTGATAGCATGTTTTTGGCATAAATGCTAATGACTTCCATTCTTTTCTGACATGCCTAAATGCACATTTACTCACTATTAAAAAATTACTCAAAATTGACAGTATTTTCTCAAGTGTCACAAACCTGACACATTAAGTTGACACATTGACTCAGGGTTGGCAGTTAAATAGAGCTTAATTGTTTGAGGAGTAGGTGTCATCATGGAGTTTGTTTTACATCTCTGGTACAGGATGTACATTGTTGCAGTCCTTGTTAGGATTTTCCTTGGGTGGTCAAGCTGCAACTGTTTATTTTACAATCACTGGGACTGAATATAATGCCCCAGCTGGTTTCCACTTCAGTTAAACATTGGCGGATGGTTTAACTAGGAAAAGCTGTCCAGCTAGAAAGGGTACATTTTGGTTCAGGGGTAAGTCAAATTGTTCTTATCTGAACCTGTACTATGAAAATTTGGTAATTATGGTTTGTTTGACAGGTATTCTTCTTTGATATGAAGCTCTGCATTTACAAGCAAAACTTCACATATTTAGCTAATTCATCAATTGCCACGTTCATATTTATTCATTATTATGTGGGTTGTCTTTGCTGAATATTTAGCTTAGGCAAGGAGCCGCTACTCAGAGAGACGTGTACGGGTAAAAGGCTCCGAAACACGTTGAGTAGTTACCTGCTGAAGACCCTTTAATTTAATTGGGCTGATACAGCCTATGTCCAAATTTTACAGAGGAACGTGTGCAATATAGACAATAGTAATTCCATATATATACAGGTTAGACAGGGACAGGTTAGCTTATGGAGAGTAAAGAGTTCGAACTGCGGAATAGGATATTGACTACTAGGAAGTGGTTCTGGGCAAAAAGACACAAATACAATACTATAATACACGTGGTTCCGAGTGTATAGTAGTTCGATCATAGCAAGGAAAAGGTCCTCTCAAATGTCAACGCATGTCAAGGTCAAAAGACAATTTTAAGTCAAAATGTTATTTTAAAGGTCAAAGTTCACTTCAGGTGGAAGTCATCTCAAGCAGTGCTGTCGAGCTGAAAATCTTTGTAGCAAAATTTTCTTTACGTGTAGCATTTTTTCCACTTCTTTGCATGAGAAACACTTATTTTTCAGAAAAAAATCTATAGCAATTTTGAAGAGCTTTGTAGCAAAATTTTGCTACAATGCTCCAGTTGGACAGCCCTGTCAAGGTCAAAGACCACTGTCGATGGTGGCTTTCTTCTAGCCATAACTTGGTGAATTTTTATCCAATTTTGATCACGTAAGGCTTAAATTGTAGCTATTGTAACACTGCGCATTTTTGAAACTTACATGTGACTTCTAAAGGTCTTTTGGACCTTTGAAAGTTTCATCCAGTCATAATTTGGCCAATTTCCATTCAATTGTAATCATGTTGGAGTCAAATTGTAGGTATTGCGACAATGTATATTTGTGTAAGAACATGTAACCTCTAAAGGGCAAACGTCAAGGTCATTTGGCCCTTTAAAAGTTTTATCTTGCCATAACCTGGTCAATTTTCATCTGATTTGTTCGTGTTGGGCTTTAATTCTAGGTATTATAACACTGTACATTTTTTCAATTTACATGTGACCTGTAAAGATCAAAATTCAAGGTCACTTGGACTTTGAAATTTTCATTAAGCCATAAACTTGGAATGTGAAGTATCAAAGGACAAAGGATGTAGCATTTAATATGTGCAATCTTTAAGGCAGACAGATTTGCTTTGAATAATTTTTTTCTAGTTTTATTTATGTGTCTTTGACAACACTGTACAGGAAATGTATAGTTTGTCAATAAAGATTATTAAATTCATATTCTATTGGACAAACATGACATGAAATAATTGTACCAAGTAGCCTATACACAATTCGACGACTAGCAATGTAATCATCCGAAACCGTACACATGTGAAATGAATCAGTTCAGCCAGGTCTCTCAGTTTTAGGGTGTCCATTCATTGGGAAGTTTATCGCAAGCTCCTTTGTGTTTGGAAGATGACCCACATGGATCTGGTTCAGCGTTAAGTTCCATATGCGGCAACCGTGACCTCATTGTTAGAGACATTGTCATGGTGTGCCGTCTGGTATTCAGGTCAGTCCTTGCATACACGTAAAAATTCCTTCGTGCTTGTGTGTGTGTGTGTGTGTGAGAGAGAGAGAGAGAGAGAGAGAGAGAGAGAGAGAGAGAGAGAGAGAGAGAGAGAGAGAGAGAGAGAGAGAGAGAGAGAGAGAGAGAGAGAGAGAGAGAGAGAGAGAGAGAGAGAGAGAGAGAGAGAGAGAGAGAGAGAGAGAGAGAGAGAGAGAGAGAGAGAGAGGACTATCCCATTTTTGCCTGGCCAGGCCACGTTCGTACTTCGTTCCCTCTCAATCATTTTAGGTCGCAACCAAAACTGTATTATTCCATTATATATATATATATATATATATATATATATATATATATATTATATGTGTATACATATGTTATAAATATCTGTGTATGTGTACATAAGTATTTACATTATGGAATAATAGAGAATTGGTTGGGAACCTATATATATATGTATATATATGTATATATATATATATATATATATATATATATATATATATATATATATATATATATGTATATATATATTCTCTTGAATCATATCTCGATGTATTAACTGCTGATTAAAGTTCAATAAATAGAATAAAAATGATATTATTGACTACAAATGCTACGAGATTGAATGCAGTTTGCAGTGTAATAACATAATAAAAACAGTATTGAACATTGCATTCTAAAAAACATTTGAAATGTTAAGAAACATTACTGTGGGTAGGAACTGTTATACGATGCTCTATTTGGGGAAAGGAAAACCACAGTGGGGACTTAATGAATTCATTATTTAAAAACCACTTGTTTTAGCATGTGCTGGCTGAGAAGTGAGGTAGTTTCTATTTACAATTACTTGCTTGTTTGCATTATCTATGGTGTTGTACTACCCTCTCAATCACTTATGCTTTATGCCTGCTTATCATGTTCCCAGCCAGGTTTTTGTTTTGACCTGAAACTGTTTATGGCTGATCTGTGGTTACATGCACAAACCCCTAAAAAGGCATCTGGCACAACTTCCTGTATTTGCACATGCTCAGCAGTTTCTCTGCTGGCTTCTGCCTATGTTGTTGTGGTATTACCGGAGTCCCCTTAATCCCCGTGTTTTAGCAGTTATCACTGCCAAAACAAGTGGTCACCTTGGAATTCAGCTAGGTCTGGGGTTATGAATCATTGGACCATTCTTTGAATGATATGGCAGAAAATGATGTGGACCAGAAAGAGTCTGAGAGATGCCAAGTGTGATGTTATCTCCTCATTCAGCAGCTCGGGGGGGATGGTGTGTGGCCACTCATGCCTGGAGAGCATTACATCTGCTCACTACTGCAGTGTTCAAGGTCATGACCTTGTCAACACTGCAAGCATTAGACAAGCGAGAGGTGGGATCCCTTTGAGATTGCAGAGTGCTGACCAGCAAAACAGTGAGAAAACCTGATCTGGATTTGCCAGCTGGTCTGCTTCTGACCACACCTTCCTCTCTCTGGTAAGTGGACATGTAAGGAGTGCATCTGACTCCATGGGGGCAACCCCAAAGAAGAAGACGCATTCCCACAAGAAGAATGGGGTGGGGGGCAGGCCTGAGGAGCTTTCTACAAAGAAGGCCCTGGATCCCAGAATCAAGGCCATCTTAGATACTATGGAGAGGACACAAATCCTCATGTCTACCACTTTGCAGTCTCTTGTGCAAAGGTCCTGCTGTTGGTCCAACTGTGTCTGTAACACTTGTGAGGCCGCTGGCTCAAAACCTGGGTTTCTTACAATAAATTTAAGGTCCAGGTGTGACCGTTGCTCCTTCTGAGGAGACCGGCATGGCCACAGAGATGAGCTAGACTGGTCTGGTTCACAGGGTCTCTTTATGGAGAGCACCACTATGATTGGTACCCAGTTCTATGGGAGATGCCCCAGTACTTATGGAGGGGGTCTTGAAAGCTTGCCCATATCACACCAGGAGGTACAGGATACTTCCTGGTCCAGTCTTGACTAGTCCAGTGCATCGGAGTCAGTAGGTACCAATTCCGTACCAGCTGCAACCAGAACCACTCTGGACCAGACTAGACTGGACTGGTCAGACAGAGGGTGCCCTTCCCTCTCTGTCTCCATGCCATTTGTTCCACTGCATAATGGTTTGGATGAGTGGGGAAGCCCTTGTCTGATGAGGAGGGATCATTGCACAATTCTCTCCTTGACCAGGACAAGGACGAACATACAGAGCACTTGATGCAGCATCAAATTAAATGCAATGTCAGTCCCAGCATGTATAGGGAAAGTGTCAGAGAGACATAAAGCCCTGGCCTGTGAGCTGACCCACTCTGCTCGGGGACAGTTGTCCTTTGAGGACAGCACAGCCCCAGCTGAAGTTAGTGAAGCCTCGTGGCTCTTTCACTCAACTAAGGAGTTGACCTTGGCTCTCCTTGGAGACACCTTGAAAGCTCCTCTCTTGCCACTGACCACGACGAGACAAGCAATGTCAGTGTACCCACTGGAGTCACCAGCTCCAGCAGAACAAGTGAGCTCTGGGTTCCCCTTTTTCACGTATGTGGATAAAGTGTGCCAGAGCCTGGAAAAAGAGGTCATGGGACCTAGGTCACCCTAAGGCAGCCCAACCCAGCATGTAGTAAAGGGTGGGAAACTGTTCAAGAAGCCTAGGGCCAACATGACTATGTACTGTGTACCTTGCAAGATCTATGACCCCAGGGCCATGGAGGTAGACATGGAATGGGAGGCCATTTGCAAATGGATCCCTTCATCTTCTAAAGTTCCCCAGGACATCCTGAGTAGACTCGAGGAGGCTGCAAAAGCATTGGTGATCATCACTTCCTTCTCAGATGTGTCCCCAGCTGCATCTGCTGAGATCATGCAATGGCTTTTCATGTTGCAACTAGTCCCGGAACTAGTCTGGATAACACTGGATAGGCCTGAACACCCAGCTTCAAGTGTCGCGTGGTATGGTGATTGAACATCTTCTTAAGCAAGCCATCACTAATCACTATGGTGGCCAACCTGAGGTTGACAAGGCAAGATGCTTGCAGGTCACTAACCTCTTGGAAAGTACACAGTGAGCAATCAGGACTCTGCCTGTATTCTTGAACTACTTGTCCAGAGGTGCTCTCACTACCAAGTGGTTGAGTGGCAAAAGCAGGAACAGGCCAGTGAGGCTAACCAATCCATCCTGTACCTCAGTAAAGCCCCATCAATGCTGGTGGATAGGGAGCCAAGGCTACTGGCATCAAGGACTTTTCTGCAAAGAAGAGGAAACTGAGGTGATCTAGGAACAAAATGCTTGAGAAGCAGCGTTCATGTGATGTGCTGTCCTTCGGCAGTGGCAGGCAGGACCAATCCCTTCTGAAGCCTAGCTTTGTTAAAGGGAAGAAGGACTAAAGGTGCTAGCTAGTTTTCCACACCCAACAGGAGCATTTGTGATGGTTCTGGGGTGATGTGTCAGCAAGTCAATGGCCAGTTAGCAGACTTCCGTAGTTGCTGGCTTTCTGTCAAAGATGAATCATTCCTGTTAGGTGTCCTGGAAAAGGGTTACATGTTACTGCTCAAAGAAGGGGTCCCTGGGTGGTTGGAATCACTCGCTCAAGTGAGGAAGAGGTCATTCTTTCACAAGTGGTTGAGAAGCTGTTGGCAAAAGAAGCCACGCAGAGAATGAGAGACCACTCTGCTCCTGGGTTCAACAGCTGAGTATTCTGGGTTGTGAAAATGGACAGCTGCTGGAGACCGCTCATAGACCTGACTCATCTGAACACATTCTTGGAAGTGCCACACTGTCACATGAAAATACCAGAATCAATAATGAACGCTCCCCCACCTAGGGATTGAACCTACTACCTGGGCTTGAAGGATGTGTATCTTCATGTACCTTTGTCTCGGGGCAGTCAGATATATCTATCCTTCAGATACATGGACAAGGTATTCCAGTTCAGAGTTCTTTCTTTCAGCTCGGCTGTAGCACCACGAGTGTTCACCCCGATAGTGGAGGCCATAATGGCATGTGTTCACAAGAAGGGTATAAGAATGCATGTTTATCTAGAAGACTTGCTAGTCTGAGCTTAAATGGTCAAGAGCTAACCAAGAACAGAGAATTTCTGTGGAAGTTGTGCAGGGACTTAGGACCAGAAAAAAATTAACTGAAATCAAACTTCACACCTGAACAGATGTTTGACTTCCTATGCTTTCATTTTGATCCAGTCTCATTTGAGTGCCGTCCTTGTGAGGACAGATAGGAGAGACTACAGAGCCTCATTAAGAGGTTTGTGAGGTCGACACAGCAAACAGCTCAGCTATGGCTATTGCTGTTAGGGTTGGTGTTTTGATGGATTCACAAGTTCCATTGGGATGCTTGCACAAGAAACCACTGAGCATGGCCCTGAACACTAAGTAGAACAGGACCACTTTGACGATAAATATGGTGGTTCATCTCTATATGGGGTACTTTGGCATAACTTGCTGATGGCCCAGGCCAGAGGCTAAAATTTTGCCACATTATAATAAAAAAACTACTTGTTCTTGGTAATATTTGGACATTAAATATAATGAGTCATCTGTAAGGGATTGCCTTGTATGCACATGACCTTTCCCGTAATTGGTTCATATTTAACTCAACCATCTAAATTCCCACAGCACGTCCTGGGGAAGGCATACATCTTGGAGTGGCTTCGTATTGCAGTGACGTTTGAGTGCAAATACCATAACACCAGACACACACACACATTTACTTACAGAGCTTCAACTGTTCCAATGTGCAATTATCAGTTTATGCTTGCTAGGTAAGTTGAACACAAAACTGTTAAGAGTCTTGATGTTAATTCTTTCTTTCTTTCTTTCTTTCTTTCTTTCTTTCTTTCTTTCTTTCTTTCTTTCTTTCTTTCTTTCTTTCTTTCTTTCTTTCTTTCTTTCTTTCTTTCTTTCTTTCCTTCCTTTCCTTCTTTCTTTCTTTCTTTCTTTCTTTTCTCTCTCTTTCCTTCTATGTGTCTGTCTGTTTTTGTTCCTTAATTTGCTTCAATTTTTAAAATTTCTCTTGATTATTTTTATGTTTCAGGCTTGCAAAGATGTCTGTGACAATTGACAAAATGAGCCACAAAGCCACAGTATCTGTCCCATGCTTTGGAGTGAATGACATTGACAGAAGAGGTAGGTGCATATAATGTTCTTAAGGCCCATTCCTATTTTCATCTAGCAACAAGGGCAACTAATTGAAACTTTATATACACTCATGTAGGCTTGTGTCCATTTAGTAACCGTGGTAACTTGTATGCTTACCAATCATTTTGCAACTTCGAATACATTTAGAATCAGCAAATGATGGTACTCATAGCTGTAACATTTTTGTGCATATTTAGTAGCATGTAGAAATCCGCTTGACCATGCACATACTGCGACACAAGACCAGTTTTGTTGGCTTCTACCTTTCCACGCAATGAAAGAAAAATACCTAGATATTTTGCCAGACAAAAATATATAACAATCAATCAAAATGTAATAATCAAACGATGCAAAGCCAACAGAAGTATCAATAACAATTGAGTAATTTGGCACATGTTTCTGAACTTATAGTAGTAAGAGACCATTAACTGTTAATACCATAGTCAAAAATCCGTCCAAGCCGAACACTTGCCGAAATCTCGACAAGTACATCAACACGGACATCACCAGATATAACAGCAAGGCTAGGATATCCACCAAAGAAAACATTCTTCATTTAATGATTTAAAATGATAAGATGTCATATTGACAGCATAAAAATAATGACTGTCATGTAAAGAGAAAAATAGAAGCCGACAACAGTTTTCAACAATACTAGAGTAACTGCACCAATAGTTCGAGCAAACAAAAACCAATCCTTGTTGAAACCTTTCAGTAATCAAACAAGCAAGGTGAAAATCCAAATGTAGAATGCTCGTGCGCTATATGATAAAATGGATTTGAACAGAAACAAGAAACATAATACAAGTTTTAAGGGTTTTCACATGAAGACGTTTCATATTAAGGGTGTAAAGTGTCGTAGTTTCAGCTTGGCTTCTGATTGTGAGTATTCCCTATTCCATACAAGAATACCAATCTGCGTCATTCATGAGTTCAAATATGTTTTCATTTGGCAATAAGAAAACGGACAGAGATCTATATGCATTCCTTGTGTAAGGAAGAGACGATGCAGCAATATTATAATCTACAGCTTGTGGTCACTAGGCAGCATCCACGTGCAGAATATGATAGAAGACAGAACAAAGCATATGGTGAGGCGATACTGTGGGCCGACTTATATGTTAGGTTGTAACCTGAAATAGATAGTGTAAAGTCATTCGCTTTTACCCCGAAATTGGAAACTTGAACTAGAGAATGCTAGTCAATTGGCCGTGGCGTGGGGTGGAAGGTGGTGAAGGGCAGACATCTAGAAAGTAAAGAATTTTTGTGCAACCAGCTGCACATCAAGAAATATTTTTATATTACATTTCTTAAAGATGGGTAAATTATGTGCAGTGTTGGTGAGATTAAGGACGAGAAACATATTCTGTTAAGATGTAAAAGATTTGAACAGCAGAGGAAAACTATAATAAAGAAATGACAGAGGCGTGTGTGAATTTTGTAAATTTGTCACACCCGGACCAAACCTTTTTTTGTTAAATGGTGAAGGGGAGTGTATCAAAAGTGTAGCAAGGTTTTGTTCCGAATGTTTAGAAATAAGAAAGAATTTAACAATTAATGACACCCTACATACCGGCACCTGATCGAAATTTTATCATATACATATGTTGACACTTTGGTGCTAAAGTGAAATCCACAACCAAGTCATTGTAATCTACTAGTATTATAGAGGTGCTGAATGAGTACACTCCGAAATTATGTACATGTTCTACCTGTAGGTTATGTTCTTCAAGGTAGCATCAGTGGTATTTGATTTATTCTATTTATCTCTGTTCTTTAATACAGAATATTAATTTCTTAGTTCCACTAGCGACCACACGATGGCACTACTTTGCTGTAGCCTGTGGCTTGCCCTCTTGTTTTGTTATCGCTCTGCTGGGCCTTTCATAGAAATAAAGTTTCATTATTATACCATATTATAATTTTTGTCCACATATAGTTGTGTGTGTGAATACTGAAACGAGAATAGGTGCATAATAATGGTTTGTGTGGATAGCAGACCAAAGACAAACAAAATTAAATGCCTGTAACCTTCGTCAGATTGGTTGCAGGTGCTCACTGAAGAATCTTCAGTGCAATTGTGTGCAAAAAAACTGTATATTTGGCGGGAATGATGGTGTCCGGATAGGCTTTCTACTCCCAACAGTCCATTTGGCTTTAACAAAGTCCTGTCAAACACAACAGTCAATTTGGCTTTAAGACATTCCTGTTAACTGACACTTGTTTAATCACTGTGAATGCTATAATAGCAAAAGTCGCCTGACTTTTGTATGATGCTTGGATACTCCAAAGCATATATACTGCATACGTGAAAGTCACGGTCTTGAAAGCCTTCCAAATTGTCACAGTAGTAGAAGAGATTCTTCGGGTCCAAGTGGTGAGTGCCCATGGTTTCAGGGATTTTTCTATGCTGAGGTCCCTAGTTTGAAATGTTTCCCTGTTGCAGATGTGTGTGAAAATCATGCAACACGTTTACATTGCTCCACGCCTCTGACTTGATGGGGGCGCTTTTAGATGTGCCTGGAACTCTGGACTTTTTACCATCATCTTTGTTTTTTGCTGCTAACACACAGGGTGCTTTGAAGACTAGGAGTAATGAATACGTTACTGTTTCAGGCGCCACATTTGCCACACACTAGCACAGGAGGCAAGACAATCATATTTTACCAACTTGTGGTTAGAGTGGTAGGGAGAGTCATTTCACGTCCTGCATGTCTATTTGGCTTTCTCTCTAAAACTCTTTTGCCCTTTCAGTGATGAGTTTGGCGTCTTATGCATCCATCTTGCAGTTGAGCTGTCAGGTAGTCAATTTGATAGGTAACATTTAATCTATATTCCCACCTCCAAAGTACTTTAACAGCACCAAAGTGGTCAAGAAGTAAAGTAGAATACCATAAGGAAATTCGCGCTAGAGGGCGCTTTACATGATTCCATCTTGCACTTTTAATGCTCACTTCTTGACCACTTTGAGGTCCATTGATTCATTCCAACTGGTTAGCTTTTAGATGATAAAAGTTGGCATAACACAGGCCCTGTCAATGTGCAAATGTGCAATAACGTACAACCACAGGTCAACTGAGAGATTTATATGTTTCAAAAACGAGGCTGGGAACCTGAATAGGTAGGAAAGTAGAAATAATGGTCAAGAGGTATATATTGATAGACAATGGAGGCACTTCAAGCTTCCACATTGCTCTGCCAAAGTTAAAGTAAAGTAGCGTTTTTAACACAGTGTATTTGATTTTGCAGGTTATATTTCAATATGGAGCTTACAGAATCTCTTCAGAGCTGGGCGCAGTTTGGCTTTTTATCAGCCTAACACATCTGATGGACGTACCTTACTTGAGTTTGATAAACTAACCCATAACTACCTTATCTTCATAGCTTCAATCAAAACAGAAGTCGCTAAAGAATTCTATAAATTGATAAAGGTGGGCAAAGTGCCAAATGTTTCCATCAATGTTCATCTTGGGTATATTGGCACTTCCTCGTTGACTACAGTGGCGGTTCTCGAGGATTTAGATACGGGGACCACTCTGGGTAAAAATACTAATCAAATGGTCACTGTGGACAGAAAGACCAGACGACCTGTGCCTCTGGCAGAATGGTGGAGAGAAAAGTATGCGTCAGCCATAGTAGGGAATGAACCATTGCAAATTAAGCCCATTGCAATACCAGAGGGCACCCACAAGTATGACATCAAAGTCCGATGGGGTGATACAGACATATATAGACATACCAATTACCTCTCCTATGTAAAGCTTTGTATGGACGCTGGCATGCAAGGTGTTACTGATAACGCCTACATAAAAATTACAGATGATTTTTCTAAGTATCACGTGAACAAAATGGAATTATGTTACCGAGGGGAAAGCAGAGCTGGTGAAGTGCTGACCATTTCATCTTGGGAAGCGGATGCTGATTCGTGTGCATTAAATTTTGATATAAGCAAGGCGCAATCGCCATTGTTTCAAAGTAAATTTCATTTCTTTACTCCTGAAGATGTGTAAAAAGTTTATTATAAACACTCAATATTGTTCGCAAGGTGAAATATGTTTCACTATTAATTAAAATATAAACATCTATTGTTTGCTGAATCCTTGAAACAAACCTTGGGTAGTAAAAGTGAAGAATCGCGTCAGTTGCAATGACTTCTGCTATATCTATTGTTAAGTGCTGATTACAGGTGGGCAATAGGTTTTAGTAACTGTACGACCAATCTTCTTAGAGTACATCAATTTAAGCAAGAGTGACCAGAAACTGATGCACAGTGATAGTTGTTAGCTCAGCTGACTTGTCAGTCAGGTGAACTTATAATGTGGTCAGTAATCCATCCGTCGTCTGTCCTATGTCTGCAGCAGTCTGTTGTCGTCCATTTGTATTAACATTTTTGACTTCTGTGAAACTGGACCCACTCCAAGTTTAGAAATTATGAGTGGGTCTTTACCAAATTTGTTCAAATGATCAAGCTTTACTGGTTTTTTGAACTTTCTATGATTTGTTATCATTTTTTTTTGAGAAAATGGTAAGATTTTCTTCTTTAAATTCATTCGGCCAATTGCTTCAAATCTGTATATGAACACAATTGTATGCCTGAAGACTCTTATTTGTTAAATGGACGGTGCTGCAATTTTGTTCTCTCTTTTTCTTTTTTCCCAACTTTTTTTTTTGAAATTTGACAATTGTCAAACAGGAACTTGTTCAGCTAAAAAGTCTGTGAATTGAAAGCACAAATAATGTATATTTGAAAATGTATCTGATTCCCCATGTTGATGACGTTAAAAATCAATATACGCTATTCGACTCTTTTTATGACATGCAAGTATCTCTTTATATGTGAATGTAAGAATTGTCACCTTTAAAAGTAGAGGAATTATCTGCTTCACAAGCGACCGTGGCATCACAAAGGCCCAGGTGCAAATGTGACATAATTTGTATGTTTTTAACCGTTTTCATGCACACCTTTTCGTGCTGACAAACAAACAAACAAACAAACAAATAAATGAAACAATGAACAAGGAAGACAGATTCTAAAACACTGCAGGACGATTACAGCACTCCCAGCACCAGATCATTACACAGTGCAATGCAGGACGTTGACCTTTTAGAAATATGGCCTGTAGGGGTAGTTATCATTGCAATACGCCTAGTCCCTTGGTGCGTGCTTACCGCGCCATCTAGGCTCGACCTCTCATGAAGCATGCCAGCTACCAAAAAACTTACAGACAAAGCAGAATAAACAGATAGCGTGGCAAGACGCCTCTGGCCAAGTCGCCGTCTCAGCACCGCTTTGAGTGGATTTAGATCATAGGTGATTCAACACGTCAAATGACCTTTCCCTGTTCAAATTAAGTTAGCTAGGTAATCTGGATGCAACTTCTTTTTTTTTATCACCACGGTGGGCAATTTACATTGCGAAGTAGGACTGTATGGCCTGGTTATAAAACCAACGCAAGAAAAAGTCTCTGTAAGCTAGGTGTTCGATTGGACTAGTTCTTTGTATGGATTTATTATTACCCACTGTACATTTCTATGTTAAGTAGCTGAAAGGAAAGCCTCCCTGACCATGCTGAAATGAGATGCTGACTCTTTCCTCAATGCCAGCTAAGAACGCTTCATCATCTTAACTGACTGAAGTGGGCATCGCAGAGCTGGACACATGTCAGGAGAGTGTTACAGGTCGAGGGTAGTCCTACGCAAGGTCAGAGACCAAGACTTAATTTTTCCACCTGACATTTGACACTGCACTGCTTGTTACATCAGCTGACTGATCAGGTCATAGGTTGGGTAGTGATTCATCGCCGGTCCGGTTGTTCACAGTTCACATTTTTTACTTCTCCAAAACTACTGACCAGGTGTGTAACCACCTTGGATAGATCTCTGCTAATTCAAATGGTAATGCTGCTGTGAATTTTGAATTTTTAATACTTTTTGGTTCACTTTTTGGCCCAATCTAAAAACGTTTTCTCTGAAACCGCTGCGACAATCGTTTTGAAATTGCATTGGGACACTTCTCAGGATCCTTAGACCTCACTTTATTCAAAAGGTTGGCGCTGCAATTATATTTTTTTGACGAATTTTTGTGTGTTTTGCTGTTTTTAACTTATACTGAAACTTGGTGGAAGTATAGCTTGTGGGATGGTAAAACAAAATTGTTCGCCAGGTGATGATGCAAGGGATCTCTGACATTAATTGAAGTTTTCAATCCGGTTATTTCTTGGTTAATGCATGCTTTGACATTGATTCCTATTGCCCGATTGCACATGTCCAGATCAAGTCAGGATTACAGTGGATCTGGAGTCAAGCCAATGTCAAACAGGTGTGCTGATTTGCAAATGTCTGGGTTAAACTGCAGCCCGACTAAATTTAACGCCAAAATTCAACTCTGGGTACAGCCAGGATTAAAAGCTAAATTTATACTGGTTTTCCAGTGGGTGCACAC
Organism: Hermodice carunculata; assembly: GCA_964020975.1. Lineage (NCBI taxonomy): Eukaryota > Metazoa > Annelida > Polychaeta > Eunicida > Amphinomidae > Hermodice > Hermodice carunculata. The sequence goes on from OZ026620.1 coordinate 36,335,666, forward strand.
ATCACTTGGCTGTAAAGTGGAGATATAACTGTACCATGGAAAATTATATGACTAGTTGTATTAATTATATTTGGTTGATTGTATGTTGCACAGAGACACAGGAAGACTCAGCAAAACAATTGCTGGGTCCCATGATTACACACACACACACCCACACACACACACACACACACACACACACACACACACACACACACAGAGTAAAACTTCTGTAACCGAACACCTCCATATACGAACCCTATACTGAACATTTGTCGATCCCAAATACATATAATCCAATGTAAGCAAATCTACCCATACCGAAAACTCTTTTCCGGTCCCAATGGTGTTTGGTACATTAGGGAGATTTTACTGTATATATATATATATATATATATATATATATGCCCCCCATATATGCTTGTGAGCATTAGGGAAAAAGAGTGGTTTCCTGATATGGCACCACGGAGCCCACTTGCCGAAGGCAAAGAGAAGAAAGAAACGAGCAGATGCCTCGAAACGATATTTTCCAACAAATCCCACACCCATACATGCAATACACATATTAAGAATTAAAAGATTCTTTAGAATCTACTTCATTGATCTGTACCAATAAACAGTATTTACGATCACGATAAATGTTATAACACCTTCGGAAGCGGGGTGAGCAATTTCTTGGTTTTAGGAAACGGTATGCTTCGGCAGTACATTCTAGGTGCAAATTGCCGAGAATAGACCTATGTTACAAAAGTGGAGCTTTGCAGAAAGCGTGGATTTTTCGCAAGATGGCGGATGTTAGAGGTGGAAATTCAAAGTCAAGTCACAAGATTGTTTCTTTCCTCTTTAAAAGTATATATGTCCCACAAATATTTTAATTTACACGGGACAATTTTTGGCACTCATAAACCATAATTTGTTCAAACAGTTTATGGAGTTTTCTTTGTCTGTTTTGTATATTTTTCTGAGTTGTGTGATGTCCGGTTCTCAAATACCGCTGGTCAGATTCTCTTGAAACTTTTATATTCAAACTGACGACACAGTTGGAAGTGCGGTAATACTTAACCAAGATTTTATATAAGTTTCAGACTGGTCAAACCAGTGGTCTGTACTATTTAATACTACCAAAAACCAAACACTTTTATTTTAGAAAAAACAAAAACAAAACAAAAAACAAAAAACAAAAAAAAACCAAAAACAAAAACAAAAAAAAAAAAAAAAGAAAAAAAAAACAAAAAAAAAAACAAAAACAAAAAAAACAACAAGCAAACAAACAAAAAAAAAAAAAAAAAAAAAACAAAACCCAACAAAACCCTGCTGCCCACCCCAATCTAGTGTTTGAACAAAAAGTTATTGACAGTGTTGAACAACACACACGCCTTGGTGTTGTACTGTCCTCGGATCTCACCTGGTCGGCTCACATTAATTACAATTTAGCTAAATCAAGGAAATTGATAAGTATCTTGAAATGTCTACAGTACAAACCTAATAGACGTGCACTTGAATCTTTGTATTTTTTTTTTTTTTAGACCTTGCTTAGAATATGCGAATATAGTTTTGGATGGATGCACACAGTCAGACAGGGACATTCTTCAGAGTGTTCATCTTGCTGCAGCCAGAGTTGTTACGGGGGCTTTGAGCTACACTAGCCATGGTAAAATATATGCTGGAATGGAATGGTGGTCACTTTCTGCACTACAACGGAAACACAAACTCATACTTGTGTCCAAAATAGTTTTTAGACTGGGTCCCTTTTACTAATGTAATTTGATCCCACATATTGTTGAAGAATGAACCTGATATAATATCAGGCTAAGTTAAGATGTCACCTCAATTTATGCTCTTACAAATACCGTCTAGATTTTTTTTTCGTGCCACCAGGCGCGAATGGAACCTTCTTCCACAATCGGCCAAAAAGTTATGAGATTGAGATGAATTTAAGTAGAAATAAAATAAATCCAAGCCGAAATGTAGTGAAATGTTTTATTTTGGAGATTGAAGGATAGTTATTATTCATACTAGACTGAGAATGGGCTGTAACCAGCTGAACAAAAATTTGTGCAGGATGAATCTAGTTGAATCACCATGTTGTTGCTGTGATACCTCGGCTGAGGACAATTTTGATTATTTCTTTCAATGCAACAAATATGTCACGGCAAGAGATGAATCCACACTAAAATAATGCCCCTTGCAGACTTCTATTTAAAAACCGTAGTTTTTGGATTGGCAACAAAAAGTAATTATGGAAATTGGGATATATTCAAAGCAGTTCACCTATATATCAGATCCACAGAAAGATTCAATGTTTAGCTGTCCTAGCATAGGGTTGCAGCTGTGCCCTCATAATTAGCTACATAATTGGACAGAAGGTAAAATTTTACAAAGACAAGTCATTCACATATTATCTTTGTAGTTATAGTCAATTCCAATTATATGTTCATGTATTTACGGAAACAACGGCCACGCATTTTATTTCCTTATTCTCTCCCCCTTTCCCATCATATTTGTTTTGTCCTGTGCGTTCTGTATTTGTTATCTAGATGTTATCCACTTTTTGTTGTATTATCAATCCATGTACAAGAGGCTTTCATATGGGCATTGTGCCTGTTGGACAATTGCTTTTGCAAATAGACTATGTTTAAACCAAACTTTGCAAGAATGTACCTTGATGTAATCCGTAAAAAAAAATACCTTCATCGGGTTGGGGCGTTGGTATCTGGCTGCCATCCCACTTAATCATTTTATATATTATTTAATCAATTAATTAATTTATCATTGTTTACTTACTTTACTTGTATATCTATTTACTTATTAAGTCAACATAATGATTAATAAGTATGCATGTTAGCACGGTTCAAATAGGGATAACAGTGTGAATATATGCTTTTTGATGCTCATTGAACTTGCAAATTATTATTATCATTGTTATTATTATTATTGGGATACTTTTTCAAAACAATATATATATATATATATATATATATATATATATATATATATATATATATATATATATATATATATATATATATATGTATATATATATATGTATGTATTTGAGGAAATTGCTTGGAAATGCAAAGACACATCTAGGGTCTACCAAACCTTGACTGTATTCCCAAGCCCAATGGGCAATTTTAGCGCAGTTCGTTTTTCTATGATAGCTCAGGGCTTATTCATTAAGGAGTTTGAAATCCCGCGTGGTGAAGGTCGTTTATGAGGACAAAGGTTTCGAATGAATTTGGACGAAGTTGAGTCAATTTTTAAAGTCGATTTCACCAATTTCAGTTTGGGATAAATACTGATGAATTAGTTGAGCCCATTCTTTAGCTTGTTTGACACTTGTATAACAAGTACACCCTTCTAAGTTGTGACTGCTATATGTATGGGTTGTTCAGATGAGTGCAAATGAAATTTTTTGAGAAATTCCAAGGAAATAAAATGCGCAAACACGGGCTATATTTGCTGGCAATATTTAAGAAAACAATATTTAAACTAAGCCAAAAATAAAACCTTTACAAAATAAAGACATTTAACCACAAAATATATTGAAGTTCAATCCTGATTTCTATGCTTCCTGATCTTCTCATCTGAATCTCTTTGTGAGATCGTCATTCCCTGTTGTGAATAACAAAAAATGTCGGCAGAATGAAAGCTTGGAATGACCGTGTAACATGCACAATTGGCTGCAAAAAGTCACTTGCTGCCCTTTCAGTCTGTAAACATTAAGTGTGTGCGACAGAGAGACACTAACAGACCAACAGATAGGGAGAGATACAAAGAGATTCAGAGAGAAAGAGCATGATGGCCAGATTGTGGTAATTATGAGCCCAAATGTCTTGTTTTCCTCCTTGCCCTACTGCCGGGGCCAGTGACATTTTTTTTACTGTATTCTGAATATGGTTGTTTTATCCCCCGTGTGAATCGTGAGGTTTGTTTCTACACTTTAAATTTTATCCATTGTGTAAAATTTGAACATGATCTGGCAAATGGAAGTATCCAACTTGGAAATATCAAAATACAGCGCATTTGAAATTGCATCTTCTTGCTATGTTCGTACTGTTGAAATATATTGTAGAACACTCTGACCTTTGTAACATGTCTGCATTGCGTGAACTTGGTAGCCAAATAAATGAGGTGCAAAAAGCAGCACCAGTGTTAACGTTATGCAGGCAAGTGCGCGAGGCTGAGTATAGAAACGTGTCCAATATGACACAAAATATGTATGTTCTAACCCTTCACTGTTCTCCCAGGAGACCTTGAATTCAAAACGGTAAGCCATCTGTGGTACTTGTAAAAAGAATGGTTTTAATTGCATGGACACAGCAACAAGTGGGAAAAGGCGTGTTGCTTTAAATTGTTAATAAAACCTGGCCTGTTGATAACATTTGCTACCCCTTTTTGGTCAAAATAGATGACAACATCGTCCTTATGGCCACAAAGTCTCTGTAGAAATATTTGAGGAAAAAAATGTGAAGGTAAGGATTCAAACTTATGAGGCTTGCGAAGAATATAAAAGTTCTCAGCACAAAGAGACCCCTACGGAAGTACGAGTTCCCAGGGCAGCCATAAACAAAAACAAACAAAAAAAAACAAACAAAAAAACCAAAAAAAAACCCCCCAAAAAACAAAACAAAAAAAAAACAAAAAAACAAAAAACAAAACAAAAAAAAAAACAAAAAAACAAAACAAAGCAAAAAAAAAAACCAAAAAACAAAAAACAAAACAAAAAAAAAAAAAAAACAAAAAAAAAACAAAACAAAAAAACAAAACAAAAAAAAAAAAAAAAAAAAAAAACCCGCACAAAGAAATGACTGTCACACAGAGTCCCACAAAACTCTATCCCAAGATACTGAAGCCAGTTTGTGAAAACCTCAAAGAAATGTGCAGAGTTTGTGATGGGAAAAATAACTTTTCAAAAGACCATGAACTGAAAATGTGGCCAGATCTGCCACTTCCTACGTGATTAGTGATAGAATTTCCCATTGGCACCATTTGAGTGCATGGGCAGATTGATGTCCTTTCATATTTAAGCTTAAGACTTTACACATTATATTTTGTGGACTTCCTTCCATGTCTCTGGTCACTAAGACCCCTTAGCAAATCATAGAATTATTCACATACCCCTTTAGTCATTCCTCAAGCATGTCTGGTACTATCACCTGGCCAAATGTAAAGTTCAATGCTCTGACCTCTGAGGCATCGAGGCAACCCGCAAAAAAATTGACCAAGAACCCAGGATAATGTTGTAGAATATGCGGCTTGTACATTGACACAGTAGGGCATTTCCACAATCTGGCTTTTTTTTTTTTATTATGTATGAGTAAATAACTTCTAAGTGGGAGCAATGGCCAACAGCATTATGGATAATTTACTACTCAAATCAATGAGACACCAGTATGGACATCATAGATGCCACATATAATAAAGCATACCCTGTGTGCTTAAGTTATATTGAATGAGATACCAGTATGGACGTCATAGATGCCACATATAATTAAGCATACCCTGTATGCCTAAGTAATATGACTGACAATGTCAATGGATTGTAACTAGATTTCTTAAACCTCACATGGGGATGGTATGATAATATTAAGCATTTTTTTTTAAAATTTCAAGTCAGTTACAGCATTTTACATCTTCAAATCATTCATCCACATCAATGTGTATTAACACCAACTGGATGTTTTGCTGCCGGGTTCTTTCGCACGTCATCGCTTTTGGGGATTTGCCACATCGCATAGCATGCATGCACAACGCGTAGCTGCTGAAGTTCCCAAGCATCAAGCCGGGTTGCCTATATGATTGTAAGATATGACTAATCTTTTAAAAACACGAAGGCTACATGAAGAGTCCGTCCTCAGTTTACCTTGACATTTTACCCAAAGAGTCCCACTGTGGTTTAGGGTTATCCAGAAGTGCTCCTGTGCGGGTTCAGAGCATTGGCCAAATGGTGCATAGAAGAACTTTTTTTAAAGATTTGTTAAAAAAATACCCCCACCCCAACAAAAACAAATCGATCACAAAAAATTAAAAAATATTTAGGGCATCGCCATTAGATCAAATTTGGTAAATACCCACCCGAGATACTTCCCCAACACTTTTAAAGTATATCTAACAGACAGTTTGCGAGGAGACTTTGGAAATGTGACAAACAATTGCAATCTCCATCGATGTACAAAGTAATCAATGGGAATTTATGCATTAAGTGACAAGAATCAAAATTAAAAAAAAAAAAAATGTTAAAAATCAAGGGATCTACAGCAACACCACCCAGGTAACATCTTTGTTTGACCACTCTACAATGTATATTTTCAGCAAGTTTCAGCACAATTTGACGGACGATTTGGGAGGAGCTGAAAATCGTGGAAACGAAAAAAGTTAAAAAAAAAAAAACAACAAAAAAAAAAAAAAAAAAAAAAAAACTGTAGCACCACCTGTTGAACGAATTTAGGTGTGGGGTTCACAGAAATGGCCCTTTGCAATTTCGAAGCTATTGCTTGAGTGCTTTTGGAGATCTTTTTCCAGATATGCACAACAAAAACTTCATAAAAATCATAAAAATAAATGGAGCGTTACCATTTGAAAAATAAGTTGGTAGAGACTTACCAAATATACATCCCCAACAAATATGAAGTTGCGAGAGCTGGCTGAAAAGTTTTAAGCCCAAGTGGAATATCTCAATCGGATTGAACAAACTTTTGCCATCAGCATGTACAATCATTTAATGAATCAGAGACATAACAACTGCAGCTGTAATGTGGTTAGTGTCTTTCGTAAACCTACAAATTGAAATCACCAGAAATGGACAAAACTGACTATAAGGCAGTCATCAAGTACCTGCAACTGAAAGGGCTAACTCCAACACAGATACATGCCGATATGGTCTCCACTTAAGGAAATTATGCCCCTTCCTGTTCCACTTTTAAGACGTTGGTTGTGGTATTCAAGCATGGCAGAAAGAGCCATGACGATGACGCTCGTCCAGGAAGGCCTTCAACAGCAACTATTCCCGAAAACATTACCCCCGTGCATGACATGATGATGGCTCATCGACGAATGACCACTCGACATATTGCCAGTGTAGTGGGCGTCTCTAATAAGAGGGTTCAGCATATTATCACCAAGGAGTTGGTAATGACAAAAGTTTCCGCAAGATGGGTGCAAAAGCTCTTGACGGCGGATCAGAACGTGTCCAATTCCTGGCGTCCCGTGACAATTTATGCCGTTTTGAAGCAGATCCCTATGATTTTTGGGACAATTTTTAACCATGGATGAAACCTGGATTCATCACTTTGAACCAGAAACCCAAATTCAGTCAATGGAAGCATACGGGTTACCCCCCCCCCCCCCAAAAAAAAGCCAAGTCGGTTTCGTTTGCTCGAAAGGTGATGGCTTCAGTCTTTCGGGATTCCAAGGGTATTCTGCTGATTGACTATCTTGAAAAAGGCCAGACTATCAACGGAAGATATGCTGACCTACTGAGACAGTTGCGTGATGCTATCAACGCTGAGCGACGGGGAATGCTCACTAAAGGAGACCTGTTCCACCGATACAATGCTTCTGTTCACAAATCGGTGGTTGCCATGTCAGCAATCCATGATTCTGGCTTCGAACTCATCGACCATCCCCATTATTTACCCGATTTAGCCCAATCAGACTTCTACCGGTTTCCCAAAAAGAAAAAGGAACTGGCCGGTCGCTATTTTCCAAGTAATGATGACGTCGTTTCTGCCGTGAATGACATTCTACGGTTGCTGAAAGAAAATTTCTTCTTGACCGGCATCCATGCCTTGCAGCATCGCTGGTAAAAGTGGGTGGACCTGGAAGGGTACCCTATATAGAAATAAATGAAAACCCTCGACTTTGTACGGGTCCTTCACAGCTATGCTTAGACCTTTTCCCTCAGCCTTCGTAGTTTGGCTGGCGGTTTTTAGAGAATTAGTCGAAAATGTGAATTACCATTGCAATACTTACTAACATAGTAAAAATCAGGAATATATGCATCAAACAAGTAGCCGATTTGACAAAAAATCGTTAAAAATCTCTTGTGACATATCTAGCTACTGAACAGCTTTTTTGACCATTCCACAAGGTACATTTCCACCATGTTTAAGCAAAATCTAAGGAGCAGTTTTGATAAGTCAAAAATAGAGAAAACACATAAAAATTCATAAAATATTTAGTTAAAAATTGTAGCGCCACCTGTTGAAAAATTAAGGTCTATGGGTCCCCAAAAGAATTCCCGTGCGATTTGGAGCAACTGGCGAAGCGGGTTTGGAGAAGAATTTTAAAGATTTTGCCAAAAAATCATTGAAAAACCCAAAATCAACAGAACAAGACATTTAAAAAGAAAAAGGCAGAGTCCAATCAAAGGTACCTCTCCACTAACATTGCAGTGGACCTGGCTGACGGGTTTTTAGAAGTCAAAAATGTCAATTATAACCGCAGTCCCCGTCGACATACACAGAAATCAACAAGCTTGCATTATTCGACAAATATCCGAATCGTAAAAAGTAATTAGAAATGAAGAATGTACACCATCACCACCTAGTATACAACAAAGTTTGACCCGCCCACTAGGTACATTTCCGCCATGTTTCAGCACTTTGCGTAGGGCGGTTTTGCGGCAGTCAAAATAGTGAATACACACAAAAATTCGTTAAAAATGGAAAAAGCAACACCAGAACTTATGTATCATATTTTATTATTTTGTGGAAAATTGATGGGAGTGCCACCTGGTGGAGAGTAAGCAAACAATAATTTAATTAACATTAAATAAATATGTGGAACACGGGCAGGTGTATAATTTCTTAGTTGAAGGCATGTAGGATACCATATAGTATATCATGTATATGGTGGACTGAACACAATAATAGTGTATGTTCGTATGTTCACATGACTTAAGTTGATTTTGGTGACTTAATTTGATCTTGTAATCCACCCCTTCATCTAGAGTGGACAAGTACAGTGTATGGTGATCATGCAATTCATGTTTTGAGTCTGAGACTAGGAAGACTCTTAGTTCGAGTGTATAATATACCGTATTATATTATTCTGTGGAATTTGACCGGAATGCCACCTGGTGGAATTGTCAGTGGTGGATAGGTGGGTGAACAGGCAGGTTACAATATACATGTATTATATGGTGAAGCACATTACTGGATAGGTTATTCACTTCTGATCTGGTTTCTCAGTTATAGACACCACACCTATCCTTATTCTTTAGAGATAAATAATATGTGTATGCCTAGAGACAGGTAGCGGGTATGCTTGAAATATATATTATATTATATTTTCTATTTTTCAACTAACGTGCACTGATGTGCATGTGTACGTACATGTGCATGTCCATTATGGCTTAAGATTAAGTAGCTGATAATCTTAATTGTTACTAGTTGGTAGCATCGGGATGGACTACCTCAGCAACACATTTTATGTTTGTGGTAAACTAGCAGGTTAGAATGTACATGTATTAAAGGTGGTAGCCTATACTTTTATGATTTTTTATTTTTTTATTTATTTTTTTTTTTTTTATTATTTTTTTTTTATTATTATTATTATTGTTTATCTATTTTTTTTTACATATATCATTCTCCTCCTTATCCATTGGAGGAATTAGCATGCGTATGCCATGGCATGTATAGGTTTGCTTGTGTAATATATAGTCTATCTTTTTTTTTTTTTTTTTTTTTTTTTTTTTTTAATTATATGCACTGACCTGTTCACCTAGCAGCTGAAGGTTAGGTATGATGTACAGTAAAGTATAATTTGTTGATTACAAATACTCATAATTTTCATAGTGTGACATGGGTAGCATTATTAGGCTACATTGCACACTTTCAGATATTTAGAAACTCATGTTTGAACTTGACTTTTGTCTCCATTAAAGTAAAGGTATTTTGCAGGTATGGGTAGTTCTGGTCACTCGTATACATAATATTATGAAAGCATGTGTACTGAAGACCACACTAATATTATCCGTACATGTATAAGTTGTTTGGTGCAAGCACTACACACAGCAGAGTCCATTCGTGTAGATTACTAACTATTTTCTGTTGCTGTATTGTTTGTTACGACATGGTGGTTTCCATGTTTCTTCTCATATCTTGTTTATATTTGCTTGGACTCCATTAAAATGGAGATCCTCACTTTGTTTCCCCGGGCAGCTTGTCCTGAAGTACCCTCCCCCCACCTTTTCTTTTTGTTGAATTTTGTTGGATATGTGTGTTTTTCTGCTTTGTAAAAGGAACGTTTCCATGATGTATTGCCTGCTTATACTTTGCAATTGTCATCCTGAGACATACATGGTGTATTTTCTACTTATAATATGTAATTGTCATCTTGAGTCATATACATGCTATACAGATCTTTTCTACAAACAAATCAATACTTAATACAAAATTATGTTACAGGTACAATATCTGATTTCAGGTACAGATTTCCTTGCATAATTAATATCTCAGTGTCGTTGTTTACGTATGTTATGTGGTCTGTTCTGAGGCAGAAATGTGGTGTTTTCAAAGATATATTTTGTTCTTGTTTTGTTAATATAGTTTGGTTCACATTATGTCAAGATGTATGAGTACATGACATTCTATAACTATGGCTTTTAACTTTAATCTTTTCTCTTTAAATACAAGAGGACTCTCTGACACATTCAAAAGAAGATCTGTTTTCCACTGGATTAGAAAGTTTCATAAGGGTTTTTGTTTCTTGCAAGAAACACATAGTACCTTGAAAACAGAAATAATTTGGAAAAATGAGTGGGGAACTAAAATATATTTTTCCCATGGCACAAGCAATAGTAGGGGTGTTGCCATCTTAATGCCAACTAATTTAGAGTATAATGTTCAAAATGAAATTAGTGATCCAGAAGGGAGGTATTTGATACTAGATGTTATGATAAGTGATGTAAGATTCATCTTGGTTAACATTTATGCACCCACAAAAAACCATGAAAGAGAACAATTAGTTTTCTTAGAACAGTTATATGAATTATTGCAAGATTACTCTGGGGAAAATATCATTATTGGTGGTGATTTCAATACTATTTTAGATCCAGATTTAGATAAGAGAGGCGGAACATATTCACCAGTCAGTAGATATGGACATGGTATTCAGAATTTGTTAATTGATGAATTAGACTTATTAGACATATGGCGTTCACGAAATCCAGATACTTTCATGTTTACTTGGCAGCAAAAAAAATCCCTCAATTCAATGTCGTCTAGATTTTTGGCTAATTTCATCCTTCCTATCAACATATATAACAGATGATAAAATAAAGCCTTCAATCAAAACTGATCATAGTTTGATATCCCTATGTCTTAAGGGGGATCTTTCTGAAAAACGGGGGCCAGGCTTCTGGAAATTCAATGCAGCATTATTAAAGGATTCTGATTACGTACAACAGGTAAAAGATATAATAAATTCTGACAGTACAAAGTATTCAGATTTAGCTGATGAAGGTTTACTATGGGACACCATTAAATGTAATATTAGAGGGATGACTATAAAATATTCAAAACATAAAATGTTTGCACAAAGGCAAAAAGAACAAAATTTGCAGCAGGAATTAGATAACTTTTCATCTCAAGAATTATTAAGTGATGCAGACCAAAACAGAATTGCAGAAATGGAAAAAAATTTGATAGAAATCAATGATGAACAAACCAAAGGTGTAATGATTCGCTCTCGAGCGCGCTGGACAGAATTAGGTGAAAAAAACACAAAATATTTCCTAGGTCTTGGAAAAAGAAATTATAAAAATAAATGCATTACAAAATTATTTAAAAACAATCTTGAAGTAACTAATCCGAAAGAAATTTTACATGAAGAGCAGGCATTTTATCAGACTTTATACACTTCCAAAAACTTTGACTGGGATCAGTTAATACTTGAAAATACATATGAACAGCTGTTAGAAAATCCTGACATGCCTAAACTTAAAGAAACAGACCAAATTATTTGTGACAGTCCCCTAACAATGTACGAATGTACAAATGCATTGAAACGTTTTAAAAATGGGAAAAGTCCTGGCTCTGATGGTTTTACAGCAGAGTTTTATAAATTTTTTTGGGACGATATAAAATATTTAGTTTTTAACAGTTTACAGTATGCCTTTGAAGTTAATAATAAATTGTCCATTGATCAAAGCAGAGGAATCATTTCCCTAATTCCAAAGAAAGATAAATCTCGTACTTTGTTAAAAAACTGGCGACCCCTATCTTTATTAAATATTGATTACAAAATCTTAACCAAAGTGTTAGCTTTAAGGTTGCAAAAATTTCTGCCTGACTTGATTCATGAAGATCAAACTGGTTACATTAGGGGTAGATATATTGGCGAAAATATTAGACTTATATCAGATGTTATACATTACTACGATAAACATAATCTATCTGGACTGTTATTACTGATTGATTTTGAAAAAGCATTCGACACCATCGAATGGAACTACATTGATAAGGTACTTTCAGCATTCAATTTTGGACCAAACTTTCGTAAATGGATTCAAATATTATATAATGATGCTTCTAGCTGTGTCATTAACAACGGGAACTTCTCTGAATTTTTTCCAGTTTCAAGGGGTGTACGTCAGGGGTGTCCTCTTGCTCCGTTCTTATTTGTTTTAGCGGTTGAGCCAATGGCTCTAATGATAAGAGCCAATAAAGATATCAGTGGTTTAAAATTTTGTAATCAAGAAATTAAAGTTAGCCAGTTAGCTGATGACACCACATGTTTTGTCTCAGATCAGAAATCAGCTAAACTATTATTTGATACTCTTAATGAGTTTGGAAAATACTCTGGGTTGCTTTGTAATATCGAAAAAACTAGTATATACTGGCTTGGGCAAAAGAAGTTTGATGAAGACTGGGATTTACCAGTCTTCTGGAAAGAAGGCAAATTTTGCACATTAGGAATTATTTTTGATAAGGATGAAAATTTAATGTGTCGACTGAATCATGGTTCGAAGTTGCAGTCCTTTAAAGAAATTCTGAAGGTTTGGAAGATTAGGAATTTATCATTGATAGGTAAAAATATTGTTCTTAAAAGCCTGGCCACTTCAAAACTCCTGTATCCAATATCAGTAATACACACTGATGATAATATTGTCAAAGAAGTACAATCTGCAATATATCAATTTATATGGAATAACTCCACGCATAAAGTGAAAAGTTCAGTCATGCACCAGAGTATCTTAAATGGAGGACTTAAAATCACACATTTTAATACACAAGTCCTTGCTCTTCAGTTAAACTGGGTGAAACGCATTTTAATAACGTTAAAGCTAAATGGCTTGTCGTCTTCCAAAAATTCATTCCGGAAATAGATATTAAGGATCTCTTTATGAGTAGATGTCACTTGGATATTTCACAATATAATTTACCATTGTTCTATCAAGACATTATTTCTGCCTGGAAATTATTCCGAAATTTTGCTCACCCCAAACATTTGAGTGCTATTTGTAATGAGTTCTTGTGGTTTAACGCATTTATCATGGTTGGTGGGAAAGCTGTATTTTATAAACAGTGGTATGAAAAAGGAATTAAATTTATAGGTGATATACTAAGTATGCGTGGAGAATTCCTTAATATAGAAGAATTGCAAAATAAGTTCAATATACGAATAAATTTTCTTGAATATTACTCATTGATATCAGCTATACCTCGATAATGGAAACAAAAGTTGCATTTAAAAAAATATACATTTTACAGAAAATCCTTCTACTGTATTTTTTATCATTAATGGCAAGAAAAAGAATATTAAACATATCAGTTGTAAAGAATTCTATTGGTTTATTATAGAAAATGAGATACATGAAGTTCCTACATGTATTAATAAGTGGCCAGACATACTTAACGTTGAGATAGAAGAATGGAGTAAAATATTCGGTCTTGCATTTAAATGCACCATAGAAAGCAAACTTCAAGCATTCCAGTTCTCAGTTATACATAGATTTGTTGCGCATATTGCTAGACTGTACAAAATGGGACTTGCTGATTCTGAACTCTGTAATCTTTGCCACCAAAAAGACACAATTTTACATAGATTTTGGGACTGTCAATGTATTAATGCATTTTGGATGCATTTTCAAAACTGGTTCAATAGTTGTAATTCTCAAGTGTTAACATTATCTGCAAACAACATTATTTTAGGGTATCATGAGATGCCGAACAAATATGCTTTGAATAATTGTTTATTACAAGCCAAGTATTACATTCACAAAGAATTGTGCAAGAAACAGAATATCTCTTTCATTGAATTTTTAAAGTACCTGAAATATAAAATAACTATTGAACAGTATATATTGAATTCTAATGGGAAGCAACATATTTTTGAGAAGAGATGGCTAAATATTGTGGAAAGTCTGTAACTATGTATTATAAAGTATTTTACTTTGACACAAACGACTCTTAATGTATGCACAGTACAGTACTTTGTATATGTTCACAATGTATGATATGTATGGAAACGTTCAATAAAAAAAAAATGGAAAAAAAAAAAACAACACCAGAACTTGTTGAACAAATAGGCCGAGAGGTGCCAAGAAGTGTCCCTATGCGAAACAGAGAGAGAGAGAGAGAGAGAGAGAGAGAGAGAGAGAGAGAGAGAGAGAGAGAGAGAGAGAGAGAGAGAGAGAGATGGACCTCTCTATATCAATATCACTATCTAATTCGAGGCGTAAGCCATCAATGGCAGATTTTCATTACTACAATATAAATTTTCAGTGGTTCTTGGTGTAGGTAATACATATATGAGCCTCTCCCAGAAAAGGCGATCTCTAAGTTCTATGTAAGTGTGCGTGCTGAGATAGGCCTTCATATCTTCTGGAGGAGTTGTCCCAGTTATGTCTTCAGTCAGTACAACCACCAGACAGTCTCTTTTTTCCGCTATCTGCAGGTTGTACGCCAGTTGGAACTCATAAGTGCACCATCTGCTGCTAATAAAGTTCTTAGACAACAGACATATTGTTTTTGTGCTTTTTGTTATTGCGTCGGCTATGTTATGTACTATTGGGCGTCCAGCCGCAAAGTCTCTGCTATGAAAGCATAAGCGGAATGGTGGGTCGTGATCTATCTCCAAACGTTGGACCATAGCTTCCACAAATTGCTTATCGTCATCATCAAATGCAATGAAAGCGTCAAATTCTCTATGCGTTTCCTCCTTTCGGCAAAGTCTCAAGCCACATTTTACGTAAAGCAATACTTTGATATCATGTCTGAAAATGTATGCGCTTGGAAACAGAATAAGCATCAACACAGCGACACACGAAATGCCTATGGTTATGGGCATTCTCTGGCTTTCTAGCTTTGGTACACATTTAGGATCTGGTCCCCTCCACTTTCCAGAATACGAGCAGAATCGTGTTTTACTTCCCAACAGCTGTTTGCCATTCTTGCAACTATTGACTGCTTTTGCCTTCAATGTGGTTGAATTAAAGGCGACTGAACCTCCCTCTGGAGGTGAAGGGGGACCACAGTCCACATCTTTGTATATGCACACGTTTGGGTCCAAAGAGTCTACTGCAAAATCACAACTGAAATTGAAATGGTATTCCTTCAAATATTTTTCACAGCCTTTTTTGCCGTCAAGGAAAACTTGCTTGCAAGGAAAGGAAACATTATTGTTTTTACACGGTGGAAAGAATGCCATACATCCAAAACGTAGAGCATATTGATAACAGTCCAAAGATTTTGTTAGGGCGTATATGTATTGAGTAGACCCAGCTTTCAGCAGGTCCATTTGACTGTTGTGGCCGAACATATCGGGGAACTTTGTCAGGCTATAGAACTGTCTGCAGGGTCCAAAGAGCAGCGGTTCGCATGAAGAATCGGGAATGTTGTTTATTCTAAACCTGTAATTAAGTTTCAGTCCAGTTTTACTCTCACAATCAGCAACAGCGACATAAAAACTGTGGGCAGTTGCAGTCTGATATCCGACAGCACCCCTACATAGCACCTGAAGCCCTTCCTTGATGCAGTCCGTTGTAGCTGGGCTGAGATACACGGTGCCTCGATTATTGGGTAAACGTAAACCATTTAATTGTACCTTTTTATCACACGTTAAGTTTTGATCATCACGTGGAACGTTAATATTATTATATATTAAGAGAAGTGGATAGGTCACGCTTTGATTCATTCTGATGTTGAATTCAATACGAATCACTCTCGTTTTCCGGGTTTCTGCGAGAAAGCCATACCAGTCGCGCGATGTATCCAAATGACCTGATGATTCATTTTGCCAAAGGTGTTCGTCATGGTTTGGCACACAAGCTGCTGACACAGCCAGTATGAGCGTGCATATTGATGACGCAGAAATCATTGTGTAGCTTGTCAATGACAACTTTAATATTTATATTTCAGGAGTGTAAATAATACACAGATTAGCCCAGGTATTTTTGGAAATATACTTGCATGATCTGAAACAAAAAAAAAAAAAAGAACAATGACACTGCTAAATATTTTTAATAAGTCAGAAGCATTAAATAATTAGTGGAATTTTGAAAAGAACAGCTCCCCTTGTTTTGAAACTACACGATCCAAGAAAACAGGTTTTGATGACGGCCTCTCAGTATCATATCAGTTAATCCCAGTCGCAAAATTTCAATGTGTTAGCAACAGCACCTTACTCAACACCAATTTATTACACACACAGACACACACAGACACACACACACACAGACACACACATACACACACACATACATGCGCGCGCGCACACACACACACAATATATACGTAGCATAACCTTTGTATTTAAAGTGTGTGTGTCAGCACACACTTTTCTGTTTTTCTAGGAATTCTTTATTTCTTTCTTTCTTCTTTCTTTCTTTCTTTCTTTCTTTACCGGCAAATTTGTCCGACATTTCATTTGAAAAGTATTATATGTAGAAACTCCAAACTTGGCACAATTATACTTCTATGGATAAAGTCTGGCCTTTTTATAATGAGAGGTCATGCTTTTCAAAATTATGCAAATGAGGGCTAATTAAAGTTTTAAATCTTCAATATCTTATATACTATAGTAAATGTGGTTCCGAGTGTATAGGAGTTCGATCATAGCAAGGTAAAGGTCATCTCAAATGTCAAGGTCATGTCAAGGTCAAAGGTCAATTTTAAGCCAAAACGTCATTTTTGAGGTCAAGGTTCACTTCAGGTAGAGGTCATCTGAAGGTCAAAGGTCATTTCAAGGTCAAAGGCCACTTTCGGTGCTGGCTTTCTTCTGGCCATAACTTGGTCAATTTTTATCCAATTTTCATCATGTTGGGCTCAAATTGTAGCTATTGTAACCTTACGCATTTTTTAAATGTACATGTGACCTCTAAAGTTTAAAGGTCAAGGTCATTTGGACCTTTGAAAGTTTCATCCAATCATAACGTGGCCAATCTCCATCCAGTTTTCATCATGTTGGACTCAAGTTGTAGGTATTGCTACCCTGGACATTTTTATAAGAACATGTAACCTCAAAAGGGCAAAGGTCAAGGTCACTTGGCCCTTTGAAAGTTTCATCTTGCCATAACTTGGTCAATTTTACTCAGATTTGGTTCATGTCTGGCTCAAATTGTGGGTATTGTAACACTGTGCAATTTACATATGACCTGTAAAGGTCAAAGGTCAAAGGTCAATGTCATTTGGACTTTGAAATTTGCATGCAGCCATAAGCTTAATGGAATGTGAAGTACCATGGACAAAAGTTGTAGCATTTAATATTTACAACCTTTGAAGGCACACAGAAAGATTTTAAAAAATCTTCTTTTCCAGTTTCTTTCTTTCTTTCTTTCTTCTTTACCAGCAAATTTGTCCGACACTTTTCTCGGACACTACTATACATAGAAACTCCAAACTTGGCATGATTGTACCTCCATACAAGGAGTTTGGCAGTTTTATACAAAGAAATGAAGATGTTTAAAATTATGCAAATTAGGGGCATTTGAAATTTTAAATCTTGAATAACTTCAAAGCTATAATAGATAGAGATGCCATTCCAACTTCCACTCCTGTGTTATGGAATAGTTGTACATTGCCATACTAATGTGCTTTGAAGACACACACACTGATTTGCTATGCAGCAAATCATCTTTCCTAGTTTGTAAATATGTATTTGTGCTGTAAATGTTCATTGCTTCCATTACATTTATTGCCCGGCGAAACTATGAATTAAACTAGAGATGGTAAATATAAAAGGAAACTGAATGTAAAAGTTCAATCAATATTAATTGACATTTCTTAAAGTATTGCCTTGTATCACAAAGAAAAAGAGAAAGTCACAATTGACAATGCATGATCAGAAGGTTTTGAGTAAGGTGATTCCCTTAACACCCACGCCACTGGAGGCACACATGATATTTTTGTATGACAAATGTGATTAAATCAATATTATCTATTGTTTATGGTCTCACAAAACACTAGTCCGACAATCACATGGTCTCAATTGGAAAATACTGGTTTTGTTAATAAATTAAGTCAAGAATGAACGGACGTGATTGGTCGAAAGCAGTGGACAGAATGATTGCTTTTTTCAGAAAGGAAGTAGAAAGTGACTGGCCGCTAATCTAAGAGTTAATGAAACCTGCCAGCTGGCAGACCAATCAATATCAAGGTTAGGGCAATCATGTGATGAAACATGATCGAGAACTGGTGACACTGATGTTTATCATGTGTAATAACTTCCATGCAAAATGTATAAGGTGGTTTATTCTAAATTTAAAATACATGGTGATCTGGTTTCCATCAGACTGACCACGCAATGTGGTTCGTGCTGCAATTATTAGAATGTCCAGGGCCAATACAGAGCTTTGGGTGCTCATCATAATTTCACCTTAAGCACCTTGACGCCGATATATCGCTATTCAACGAAATGATCCAGTGCCGCCCAGAGTGCGCCGCGGCCATGCATGACTCAGTCCCCGAGGAGCATAAAATATCAAATATTACATCATGTAAATTGAACATGCATTGTACACTAGTCATATCTTATTCGCTCTGATTTTGTGTAATGTTGACGCAACTTCAAGCACACATATGTGACTTTGGGATAATTTGATTTTAGATATACAACTTACGTGCGGACAGGCGAGTTCACGTGGAAACCACAAATTAAAAGGTTGCAGAGTACATCTGTCCTCCCGTGAGCATTGTTACCTCTTGGATGAGATAAAGTAGTGGTCTTAAACGTTGAGACTAGGACTTAACAGAACCGTCGTCACCAAACTGTTTATAATGCTGTCTATTGATTACGGACGCAGCGTTCAACGCTGTAGGCCACTGCATAAGGTGTAATTCCTTGTCGGCTAGTACCAAGTATATTCATAAGCTAGTATATACTCCTGGCCCAAAAACACAGGCCCCCTCGTCAACAGATGGCATGTATGTAATGATATACGTGGGGAAGTTTGTTTATTTTATTGTTTCAGTTTTTTATTACCTCTTTTGGGAGGATATGCTGGTCCTGAAAAGGACCTTTGTGTTTGTTTGAAGGCTGCACGTATCAGTAGCGGTGGCGACCACCAAACTTCTTTAAGTAAGGCAGTACCCTCTTTGGTGTGCTGCTGGTAAGCTTGGCTATCTCGGTTTAAGGAATTTGGTTCCACTGGTCTGTGCCAGTTGTGCCAGTTGGTCAAGTGTGGCCTTGAATCGACCGCGGAGCACATGCCGTAAGTGTTCAATGGAGGACAGGTCAGAAGATTGGACTGGCCATAGCAACATTTGGATGCTGTGCTGCTGGAGATAGTGCATGTTGGCTCGTGGAGTGTGTGGCCGTGCATTGTTTGGCTGGAACAATAGCTCAGGATGTGGTTGGAATCACCTGGCGACTGTTGGCAGGATCTCATCCACAAAGCGCTGGCCTGTTAGACTCCCATTTACCTTGATGATTTCTCATTTTCCTGTCCCTTTGATTGTCCCGCCCCCCCTCCCCATGATGCTCCCTCCTCCATAGCTGTCATGTTCCACCATGCATCTTTCCACAAATCTATTTGAAGGCATACATCTGACCCGTATTCTCCAACCTTGGAAATCGAGGCAAAATCGTAACTCATTTGACCACGTCACACTCCTTTGCTGATCTCAGCTGGTCCAATTAGCGTATTTCTGACACCACTGTATCCATAGAGTGCTTGTGTGCAGGACTGAGAAGGATACAGATGGCACGGCGGTATGACCTCTGTTTGGCTGACAGCAGTCTCCTGTTGAATGTACTCTGTTATGCTGCAGGTCTGGCGCCTCTGCTGAAAAAAACCCTCTCAGCCGAAAGGAACCTGTGTCTCTTTGAGTACTGGACCAAGTAACAGTGTTCCCTCCAATCGGAAAGTCTTGGTCCTCCAGACCCAGCCTTCCTCTTGCATCACCTTGTTTGTTGAAAACCGCCCCACCACCCCTGTACTGCTGACCTGCCCCCCCCCCCCCCCCTATTTTGCCTGCCAACCTCACACTGGAAAAGACCAGCATCCAACATGCCAATGATCCTACCTCGGTCAAATTCAGAGAGCTGTGAGTAACTCATATGCCGTGGCATTATGGATTCACATTACTCCATGTGTTGCCAGTGGTCCCTTATAGGCACTAAAATTTTCTTAACATTTTGTTTGTGTGTGGCAGCTCAGGCATACCCTTGGCTATTCTGACCATGTTACATAACAGTCCATGTGATCATCATATTACTGACTAATAATTAGAGCGCTCTGTGTTAAACCAACGTGGGGAGTCTGATTTTTTGGCCATGAGTATATAAAAAGGGAAAGACTTACTGGTGCAGGATGTAAACTTTAGAGATAGACGTCACAGGCTTATGCGGTAATATGTTTCAAATTGAGGAAATACTTGCGAGGTTTTGATGATTTATTTGCGATTGAATGCCTGCCAATTGATAAGATCTGAATATTATTTCAAATTAACAATTAAGAGTTCGGCTTACATGTTCATGAGCTCAACTTACAGGATGGGTGGTCATTTTGACATCCGTAAGTTTAACGTCCATACACCGCCTATGCAAAATTACATTTTCCAGTTATCCATGTTTTGAGATCCTCTTGTAACACGAAAGGAGTACATTTTGTAGGCATCGTCCAGCTTTGATCAGTGAATTTTATTTATTTATTTATCTATTTGTTTATTCATTTGTTCATTCATTCATATATCATTCATTCATTCTTCACCCTTTTTATAGGGTATGCAGCGGCTTCCCTGAACCAGTTGCCAATTGCTTTGGAATCACAGAGAAACACTTCTGGGTAATTTGAGCTACTGCTTTGAAATTTCACTTCTTGGTGGACTTCAGAAAGGGCCAAGTTAGGATTAGATGCATATGACCTAGACCTTATAATGAAGTCAATAGGGTAACTTCAGTGGGTTGAGGCAACCATCTACATTCCGACTGTATATTTTACAGATGGAGACGATATCCATCGCAGGTGCCTTTCATTCCGATCAGGAGAAACCACGAGTGGAGTGGATTTGTGTCTGAGTGAAAAAGAAATCACGACGTCGAAGGCGGAGTGATTTCTTCTTCACGAAGAGACCCATCCACGACAAGTCGACAGCGAGTGGTTTCTCCGTCTTATACCATGGATAAAATACAAAGGAAACACGCGTACAATTTGGTTGAATTATAAAGGATGCGTCGTCATTATATATTCAAAGCAGTTTATGTTATTCTGCATGAAGTTCCTACAAACGCGGGGTACTACATGTCTTTCCCAATAGTTTTACAGAGGGTAAATTGCCCAGCACGCAAGCCACTATCGGACCGCCGGCGGCATTTAGGTGGCATGTCACCCTCGGCCGACCGCCGCCGGTCCATTCGCTCGCCGCTGGAGGTACCCCGACAGCGGGCAGCCTCCAGTGGTCCATCCGAGGTCCGCTGGCAGTAAAATGACCCCTCGTGGACGGCTATTAATATTACCCAAAAACCTTTGCACTGACCAGTTCAAGTGATAGGCGCCATTGTGGGGAACCACAAAAAGAGGATCTCTGGTTTTCCCAAATGCCGCCAGGTTTGGATACCTTCAGCAAGGTGATTGGCACATGTGCACGGCGACAGCTTTCAAGGGTAAGTTGGTATTTAATATTTATCATTGAAGTGTGTGGCCTGTATGTTCCAAAAGGAATATGATAATCTAGATAAACACGGGGAGCCTTCAAACTTTTATCTCTAGCTTCAGCAGCTGGGACTGTTCATAAAGTATTTTATCAACTGAGTCCATATAGCTCACTGAAAAAGCCAAAAGCGTATCATCATCATCATCATCATCATCATCATCATCATCATCATCATCATCATCATCATCATCATCATCATCATCATCATCATCATCATCATCATCATCATCGTTATTATTATTACAGAACACGTGATACACGCATACGCAACTATATCGACCCTATGTCGCCTCCTAATGGCGATCGTATACTTGGACCATAGTTACCGATTCTATTTGTGAAAAGGGCCTTTAACTGCACTATTACCTTGCACAGTTTTACTTTAGTCTTATTAAAAAAATCACATCTATACCAATGCTTCATCTCATTAGATACCAGGTAGAGGCTGTATGCAAGACTAGAGCACGCAACTTCCAATAATTAGTTGTTGATCGGTTATTAATCAGGCCATTAGCCATGAATAACTATGTTGTTACTGGTGTCGATGATGCTGGGGATGGGTATAGAACCACTGTCGTAAAACGGGGCTCATGCCCAGAAAGGTTTGAAACGAAGCTCACATCTGTAAATGCCTTATATTCAACACTTCATTATTTTTATTTAATTTAATTTCATCTATCTATCTATCTACATAGTTACGCTCGCGCTCATGTTAACAAACGCCAAACGCACCAACGTTTCCCAAACGTTTCCCAAACACTTTTAGTGAAAGTCAAACGTTTTGCAAACGCGTAGCAAACACTTTGCAAACACTTTCCAAACGCTTTACAAACACTTTGCCAAACACTTTTCCAAACGCTTTCAAACACTTTTCCAAACGCTTTTAAACACTTTGCCCAACGCGTTTGGTGAAAGCCGAACGTTTTCAAACACTTTTCCAAACGCTTTCAAACACCTTACACTTTACGCCAAACGTATGTGATGCATGTACATGTACACGTAGTAATCTAATTCTAATGACAGGAATATTTTTAAACAAGTGTCTAAAAAGCTTATCAGCACCTAAAAATCCCAACAACATGTGCATGCCTTCATTGATGGATAAGCCAAAAAGCTCTACTATGTATATATGGGTATGAGCAGCCCATAAGTTATTTGATTGTTTGGTGGGGACATAAAATTAACACTTTGCAGTCTGAGTCCACATATATGCGGACTCGCACAGATGATATACTATCAATAGATTTCATATTGAATTCCTCATCAAAAGAAATTTCCAACGAATACCAACATGTCATATCTGCCATTAGCAACTAGTCAACAGCTTTTATCGGCGCGCTCTGGGCGCCGGCGCCCAGAGCGGGCCGAGGAAAGCTGTTGACTCAGACTAGAAAGTGTTAAAGCCTCAGATATACTGGCTTCAAGGGCGGATCCAGAATTTTTCGGGGGTGTGGGGTGTGTCAGGGACTTGAGAGCGAAGCCCGAATGCGAGTGCCGACGGCAGGAAGTTTTTTTTTTTTTTTGGGGGGGGGGGGGTGTCTGGGGGCCTCCCCCAGAAAATTATCAAAAATAGATGCTCTCATATGCGTTTTCCTGGCATTTACCACTGCATTTTCATACGGACTATTTGGATTTTCAGGGATGCAAACTTCACCAATCTGGGCTCCGCAAATCAAATTCCGCTTTATATCTGATTCAAATTAACATGAAATGAAGAAAAGAAAAAATGAGTCAGTGACAGATAATTCCTGGAAATATGTATTTGTCACCTTTACCTGCTAATATTCATATTGACTCTGGTAATCAACAATATTATGACATGGTCATACCTAATTAAGGAAGAAAATAAGTATAGGTGGAAGAAAACAAATAATATGCCATCATTAATAGGTTTCACACTTCATTTATTATAAGGTAACAGATCTTTCAGTAGCAAGTATACCTAGTGGCTATGATACTTTTTCTGAAAGTGAAGTTCTTGAAAAAAGGCTAACTTTTAAAATTTCGAATGGAAATACAGAAGCAGCTCAATTTAAGTATTGCTTGGCTTAGTAAGCCAAGCAATAGAATTAGCTCCAGTGGAGTAAGCCAGGCGATACTCCATTGGTCCTTGGAGTAATTATATATATTTTAATTGAAAATCAGGAACTATTTCGGAGTAAATTTATAGGCAATATCATGATCAGATCATGAATCATGATCTGATCATGATATTGCCTATGGATTTACTCCAAAACTGTTTTTGAAAGATGAAGTATTCATGACATCTTAAATGAAGAATTAAGTCTTTAACTAATTTTAGTTGAATTAGACACTTGGGTAAACGTATTTGGATCGTGTTTTATATAAATATATACAACCTATAATGCTGGATAAGTGCACATTTACATGTAGGTATATCATATATTGCTGGACCTGTTGAAAATACGTTTGGAGATTCTTCATCATTTAAATGGAAGTGTTGGAAATGCATAGTGTTTGAATGCATTCGTGAAAGTGTTTGAAATCGTTCGGGTAATTGTTCAACGCGTTTGGAAAGTGTTTGAACGCGTTTGGAGAAGCGTTCGGTAGCTTTGTGAAAGTGTTCGAACGTTTTGTAAAAGTGTTTGAGATTTTTCCCAAACGCTTTCCAAACACATTCCAAACACTTTCCAAACACATTCCAAACGTTTCCAAACACAAGGCAAACACCAGCAAAACGCGAAAAAAGCGTTTGGCTGTTATCTATCTATCTATCTATCTATCTAATCTATCTATCTATCTATCTATCTATCTATCTATCTATCTATCTATCTATCTATCTATCTATCTATCTATCTATCTATCTATCTATCTATCTATCTGTCTATCTGTCTATCTGTCTATCTATCTATCTGTCTGTCTGTCTGTCTGTCTCTCTATCTATCTATCTATCTATCTATCTATCTATCTATCTATCTATCTATCTATTTGGTACTAATTTTGTGGACATTATTTTCCCAAATTGTGCTGTTCGGAAAATTTTGAACGTTTTGCGTTTGCAAATTGTGACAAATAACAAATAAAGCAAGATGAAAAAGTTGCAAAAATACAAAATTCTCTAGACTTTCCGACCTGTACATCCTCCACGTCCTTCACCTCAACTTGTTTTAATTAAAATGACCAGACTTCAAGAGAGGACCCCTCACTCCAAACAAAGCCAATCGCATGCATTGTGCAGAAAGAAAATCATGAAATGTTTTTTCGGGTTCATTTTTTTCCACACCATATGTTTCCATTTGCTCTGTGTTGGCAATGAACTAATCCTCGACACAGGAATGAATTTCCGTAAATAAACAGACAGTTGTACGTAAAGGATATTTCTGTTTCTGTCTTTTGTGTGTGTGTGTGTGTGTGTGTATGTGTGTGTGTGTGTGTGTGTGTGTGTGTGTGTGTGTATGTGTGTGTGTGTGTGTGTTAAAAAGAC
Organism: Hermodice carunculata; assembly: GCA_964020975.1. Classification (NCBI taxonomy): domain Eukaryota; kingdom Metazoa; phylum Annelida; class Polychaeta; order Eunicida; family Amphinomidae; genus Hermodice; species Hermodice carunculata. Next base: position 36,361,190 of record OZ026620.1, read on the forward strand.
ATTGACTAATACCTGGGACCTACATCACTGGAAGTTCACCGGGTTCAGCGAAGTCGCTGCATACCCCTTAAAAAGGGTGAAATAAATGAATGAATGAATGAATGAATGAATGAATGAATGAATGAATAAATAAATAAATAAATAAATAAATAAATAAATAAATAAATAAATAAATAAATAAATAAATAAATAATACAAGATGTACTCTTTTCACGTTACAACAGGATGTCATAAATAGTTTGGATAAGTAGAAATGTAATTTAGACGGGTGGTGCATGAACGGTGAACTGAAGGATACCCCGATGTCTTAATTATCAATTTGAGACAAAAATCCAGATTTATCAATCGGCCATGATAGATATCTTCATCACTTTTCTCGGAAAATATTTTACCAGGCAATCAATTGCAAATCATCAAAACCTGACAAGCATTTCCTCAATTTCACACATATAACTGCGTAAACGTGCGACGTTTATCTCTAAAATTTACATCCTGCACCAGTAAGGGTTCCCTCTTGATATACTCATGGCCCAAAAATCAGGCAACCCGCGTTGGTTTTGCATGAACTGCTCTCAATATTAGTTAGTGCAGAAAATATGAGCGTCACATGGATTGTTACATAACATGGACAAAATAGCTGAGGATATGCCCGAGCCGTCACACACAAACAAAATGTTAACAGCCACGGAAGCACCAAAAGTGTGTCTAGTATTGGCGTGTCTATCAGCTTTATAAGGGACCACTGGCAACACAGGGGTAAATATCAATCGATCATGCCATGGCGTACGGGTAACTCACAGCTGACTGGATTCGACAGAGGCAAGATCATTGGCATGTTGCAGTCTGGTCTTTTCCAGTGGGTTGTTGCTAGGAGAATGGGGGTGCTCCAGGACAGCAGTATGTAGGTGGTGGGACCCCTTTCAACAAACAACAGGATGCAAGATGAAGGCTGGATCTTGGAAGACCAAGACATTCAGATGGGAGAGATAACTGTTTCCTGGTCAAGTACGCGAAGAGACACAGGTTATTTTCGGCAAGAGAGGTTTTCGTCAGTAGTGGTACCAGACCTGCATCACGGAGTACAATCAACAGGTGACTGCTGTCGGCAAACAGAAGTCATACCGCCCTGCCATCTGCATCCCTCTTGATCCTGCACACCAGGTTGTATGGATACAGTGGTGTCAGGAATATGCTGACTGGACCAGAGATCAGAAAAGGTGTGTGATGTGTTTAAACGAGCCAAGATTTTGCCTCGATTTTTCCAAGATTGGAGAATACGGGTTAGACGTATGCATTCAGGCAGATAAATTGTGGATGGATTCATGGTCTGACATGACCCCTATGGAGGTAAGCAGCATCATGGTGCAGTGGGGGAGGGGGAGGGGCAATTATAACAACAGGAAATAGAGAACTCATCAGGGTAAATGGGACTCTAATAAGCCAGCGAGCGCTATGTGCATGAGATCCTACCAAGAGCCGCGAGGTGGTCCCAGCAACATTCTGAGCTCCTGTTCTAGCAAAACAATGCATGGCCACACACTCCACGAGCCAACATGCAGTATCCCCAGCAGCACAGCATTCAAGTGTTGCCATGGCTAACCCAATCTTCTGATCTGTCCTCCAGCTAACATTTACTGGATGTACTCAGCCATCGATTTAGCGCTGCCCTGGATCAACTGGCACAACAACTCACAGATTAGTGGAACCAAATTCCTTAGAACCAGATAGCCAAACTCAAAAGTAGCATACCAAAGAGGGTCTGGGCTTACTTAAAGATGTGTGGTGGTTACACTTGCTACTGATACTCGCAGCCTTAAAAAAACAAAAACAAAAAACAAACACACACACACACACACACACACACACACACACACACACACACACAAAAAAAAACCTTTTCAGGACCACCACATCCTCCCATAAAAGGTAATAATAATCTTTATTTCAAGTCGAGTTTGTACAATATAAAACATTAGCGCATAGGCACTATTTTTCGACAGTGAACTTAAGTAAGATAAAAGTTGAATGAAAATGATATGTACAATGAAACTCTGGTGGGGTAAAACGGATACAAACAGTCCATGTGCATGTGCATAATGAAAGCAGCGACACAACATAATAATTAAACTTCCCCACACACATGATACAATACATATCCAATGTTGACAAGGGGACATGTTTTTTTTTTCAGGAGTATATATTAGCATATCAATGTACTAGGTTTTAGCACAGAAGGAAATACAGCATATGCAGTGGCCTAAAGCATTGAACGCTATCCATGTGATTACAATGCCCGTACTATTTAGACTGCATTATAAATGGTTTGGTGACATTTGCTCTGTTAAGTCCTAGCCTGAACTTTTAAGACCACCTGTTCATCTCATCGAAGAAGCATCAATGCTCACGGGAAGAGATGTGCTCTGCTACCTTTTGTTCTGTGGTTTCCAAGTGAACTCGCCTGTCTGCACGTAAGTTGTATATCTAAAATCAAGTTATCCAAAAAGCACGCATGTGTGCTTGAAGTTGCGTGAATATTACGTAAAATCAAAGCAAATAAGACATGCGCTAGTGTGTAATGAAATGTTCAATAGCCATGATGTGCCATTTTAGTCCAGGAGCATTTAAAAAAAGCAGGCAGGTACCCAGAAAAATTAATAGAAAGCCGATTTTTACAGGATATCTGTAGAAACCCATCCTGAATAACCCCAATGCACAGTTTGCCAAGTTCACCCCTGAGGCATTTCTGAAATTGCAGATGGCTGCCACAGCAACACCCAACTTTGCGAATACTTGAAAGTTTTGATATTTTTTCAAATGCAGACATTATAACTGTGATTTATTTATGTAATGTCGTACTTTGATATATGTGAAGCCTAAATAAGCCAAAAAATCATTATTACGCTAGCTAATTAGCATCAATACAATATGGCAACCATCAACATTCATCATCAATTAAACAAAATACTGTTACAACTGTAGCTTTGGGGTCATGGTCCCTATCAACCAATATTTACAATATCGCTTATGTTACAGTTTGTTGAAGGTCCCCTAAATACAATGAGTGGAACTTGCAGTATTCTACCTGTGGTGGCCAGATCATGTAACATCCGTGTAGATGATTCTTTGAATCAACTATTAAGTTGCATCATAAAATCAAAATCAGACAACTCCATCGTCTGTGAACGGCGCCGTAAATCAATTGCTCACAATATTATATCAGCTTGTCTACCTTGATCTTTTGCGTCTCCCATACTATTGTCAATATGAATTAACATCAACAGCAAGTGTGAATCTCGTGAGTTGGTAGACTTACTGAGTAGTTTGTCATTTGCAGATGATTACCCTATACATATATTCGGTGTTACACACACACACACACACACACACACACACACACACACACACACACACACACACACACACACATATATACATACATACATATATATATATATATATATATATATATATATATATATATTCAGCGTTTAATACCTTGGTGTTGCTAAAAAAACTGATATTTTGCAACTGGAATTAAATAATGTGATATCGAGACGCCAAGATCAAACCATGTTTGCTTGGATTTTTTAGTTTAAAAACACAGAGAGCTTTTTTTTTTTTTTTTTTTTTTTTTTTACAAATTTTCTCTAATTATTCAATGTTTCTGATACATTAAAATCACATAATAGTGTCATTGTTTTTTTTAAATGTTTGTTTCAGTTTCCGCAAGTACTTTTCCACATATACCTGGACCAACGTGTGGATTATTTACACTCCTCAAAGCTAAATATTTAAAATTTTCATTGACTAGCTACACAATGAATTCTGCGTCTTCATTATGTGGGCTCATACTGGCTGTGTTGACAACTTGTGTGGCACAGCACGACGAACACCTTTGGCACAATGAATCATCAGGCTTTTTGGATACATCGCGCGATTGGTATGGATTTCTCGCAGAAACCAGGAAAACCAGGGTGATTCGTATTGAATTCAACATCAGAATGAATCAAAGCGTGACCTATCCACTTCTCTTGATATATAATAATATCAATGTTCCATCTGAGGATCAAAACTTAACGTGTAATGAAAGGGTAAATTTAAATGGTTTACGTTTACCCAATAATCGAGGCATCGTGTATCTCAGCCCAGCTACAACAGACTGCATCGTGGAAGGCTTTCAGGTGCTCTGTAAGGGCGCAGTTGGATATCAAACCGTAACTGCCCACAGTTTCTATCTCGCTGTTGCTGACTGTGACAGTAAAACTGGACTGAAGCTTAATTACAGGTTTAGAATAAACAACATTCCCGATTCTTCATGCGAACCGCTGCTCTTTGGACCCTGCAGACAGTTCTATGGCCTGACAAGGTTTCCCGATATGTTCGGTCACAACAGTCAAATGGACCTTCTGAAAGCTGGGTCTACTCAATACATATACGCACTAACAAAATCTTTGGACTGCTATCAACATGCTCTACGTTTTGGATGTATGGCATTCTTTCCACCGTGTGAAAACAATATTGTTTCATTTCCTTGCAAACAAGTTTGCATTGATGGCAAAAAAGGCTGTGAAAAATATTTGAAGGAATACCATTTCAATTTCAGTTGTGATTTTGCAGTGGACTCCTTGGACCCAAAAATCTGCATATACAAAGGTGTCAACTGTGGCCCCCCTTCGCCTCCAGAGGGAGGTTCAGTCGCCTTTAACTTGACCACATTGAAGGCAAGAGCAGTCAACAGTTGCAAGAATGACAAACAGCTGTTAGGGCGTAAAACACGGTTCTGCTCGTATTCTGGAAATTGGACAGAATCGGAACCTACGTGTGTACCAAATCTAGAAAGCCAGATAATGCCAATAATCATAGGCATTTCGTGTGTCGCTGTGTTGATGCTTATTCTGTTTCCAAGCGCATACATTTTCAGACATGATATCAAAGTGTTGCTTTACGTAAAATGTGGCTTGAGGCTTTGCCGAAAGGAGGAAACGCACAGAGAATTTGACGCCTTCATTGCATTTGATGATGACGACAAGCAATTTGTGGAAGCTATGGTCCAACGTTTGGAGATAGATCACGACCCACCATTCCGCTTATGTTTTCATAGCAGAGACTTTGAGGCTGGACGCCCAATAGTACAAAATATAGCGGATGCTATAACAAAAAGCACAAAAACAATATGCCTGTTGTCTAAGAACTTCATAGGCAGCAGATGGTGCACTTATGAGTTCCAACTGGCGTACAACCTGCAGATAGCGGAAAAAAGAGACTGTCTGGTGGTTGTACTGACTGAAGACATAACTGGGACAACTCCTCCAGAAGATATGAAGGCTTATCTCAGCACGCACACTTACATAGAACTTAGAGATCGCCTTTTCTGGGAGAGGCTCATATATGTATTACCTACACCAAGAACCACTGAAAATTTATATAGTAGTAATGAAAATCTGCCATTGACGGCTTACGCCTCGAATTAGATAGTGATATTGATATAGAGAGGTCCATCTCTCTCTCTCTCTGTTTCGTATAGGGACACTTCTTGGGACCTCTCGGCCTATTTGTTCAACAAGTTCTGGTGTTACTTTTTCCATTTTTAACGAATTTTTGTGTGTATTCACTATTTTTGACTGCCGCAAAACCGCCCTACGCAAAGTGCTGAAACATGGCGGAAATGTACCTAGTGGGCGGGTCAAACTTTGTTGTATACTAGGTGGTGATGGTGTACATTCTTCATTTCTAATTACTTTTTACGATTCGGATACTTGTCGAATAATGCAAGCTTGTTGATTGCTATGTATGTCGACGGGGACTGGGGTTATAATTGACATTTTTGACTTCTAAAAACCCGTCAGCCAGGTCCACTGCAATGTTAGTGGAGAGGTACCTTTGATTGGACTCTGCCTTTTTCTTTTTAAATGTCTTGCTCTGTTGATTTTGGGTTTTTCAATGATTTTTTGGCAAAATCTTTAAAATTCTTCTCCAAACCCGCTTCGCCAATTGCTCCAAATCGCACGAGAATTCTTTTGGGGACCCATAGACCTTAATTTTTCAACAGGTGGCGCTACAATTTTTAACTAAATATTTTATGAATTTTTATGTGTTTTCTCTATTTTTGACTTTATCAAAACTGCTCAGCACGCACACTTTCATAGAATTTAGAGATCGCCTTTTCTGGAGAGACTTATATATGTATTACCTACACCAAGAACTACCGAAGCTTTTTTGGCAGTAATGAAAATCTATCATTGTTCGCTTACGCTTCGAATTAGATAGTGATATTGACATAGGGAGGTCCATGCAGTACATGAATGTATGTATGTATGTATGTATGTATGTATGTATATATATATAAATATATATATATATTTGTTTGTGTGTGTGTATGTGAATTTTTTTTACTATCGAAGTAATGGTTTTCCTTTCACAGAAGTGTTAAATGTTGCAGTGGTGATACAAAACCGAACCAGTCAATGTCTGACATTTTTACAGTGTAAAGATAGCTTCTGCCGTTTGGCCTAAGAAGTACCATCTGACTTGTAATGTTGAGAAAATATCTTCCGAAATAGAAATGATACAACAATTGGATACTTAACTCTACACCCTTTATGGTCGGAGTGCTAGGGTCATCTTCCTCTTTCCCTTTTGCGAGCTATATATATATATATATATATATATATATATATATATATATATATATATATATATATATATATATATATATATATATATATATATATATATATATATATATGTGATTTGATCCATGTACATCCTGTGCCTTTGATTTTTGTAATCCGATACAGGTTAAGGTGCTTGCCAGGGTAGATGAAACTGTGACTGCGAATAGAAACAGCGGAGTACTTACAATGAATAATCAGAATTAACGCCAATTGAATAGCAAAATTGTGATTTGCACATTTTCAATGAAACGAACATGTATTTGAGGCACAAATACGGAAGTCTTGCACATTTTTCATGTATGAGCCGTTCAATAAAAGTTCATGGCCACAACGGGTGTTTCTTTTGGTAAACGTGTTATGTGTGTACTCTCAATCGGATTTTATCCTATTGATAAGAATCTAATGGTTTGGTTCCAGAAGGCAAAAGTGAAATAAAGTGAAATTTAAAGCAGTGAGTTTAACCAAAATAAACAGTGATAGATATTATGCCATATCTTTAATAATTAAGTGAAATCGCAAAATATGTAACTGGTTTATAAATGATGATGAGCATGGTCGGATTTGGGCGGGAGAGAAACCACAGGGACAAATATAAATTAACAGTAATCCCATTGACATGCTGTGTGGCTCCACCGACAGATGAAAAGCAATAGAACTTAAATATATAATTAAATTAAATGGGATAGCAGCAAGATACCAACATACCAACCCGACGAAGGTATTTGTACGGATTACATCCACTCATATGTAAAATTTATACTTTTTGTAAAAGAAACAATCGCCATGCATTTTATAAGTGAGTAGAGATCACCCACCCAGTGCTACACTCTCTCATCTTTATTTTTCTCTTTTCTTTTGTCGTTGATTCCATGTGTAACCAGACTACCATGGCTAATGATTATACATATTTTGATATACATTAATTTCATTTGTGAGCACACGGTAGCGCCACCTCAAGGACAGGGAAGATATCAAAATCCTTTGCATGTGAGATTTTGGGATTTTAACTGCTTTTACAAGATGAATGTGCTTGCTAAAAGTTTTAAAAAAATTCTTGTTAAAAATTTTCAGTTCCTATCTAAAGTGAAAATATGAGAAAAACACAAAAAACACCCACAGGTATGTGGACATTTTGTCCATCCATGTTTCATTCCTTTGGTTTTCAGCCACCTGGCGGAACAATGCCACGTGTCAATCATCCTTAACATTCGGTCACGTGGCTACAGGTAGCAAAGACCCAAAATGAAGCTGGTACCATAGCGGCGCCGCATAATCAGGCGGCATGCCGAAAGCGTGTGTGTGGATAGGGAAAAGATGTGAATATGCAAACATATCACGGCCTTAATGGTTTACCTTATGGTGTTTTTTTTCCGTTCAAATGAAGGAAGATATTAAATGTTAAGAACCAGCAGGTATCGTCAGTCGATGTCCCTCACAGGCCGTGCCGCGATGGATTACCTCTGTGGTCCTGCACATCAAAGAGAGGTGTATAAAAATTACAAATATAATTATCAATACCCATGTACAAAATACTATTTTATTAAACTCGAAAGTCATATAAAATAGCGATACAAAACTGTTGGAAGGAGAAATGAAACTCGTTGAGAAAATAATTCCAAAATAATGACCAGTTATCTCAATAAAGTATACAGCTACGAATACATACAATAAACCACTATCCCTGAAAATGGATTGAAGAGGTTGGGGAGGGGGGGGGAGGGGGCAGAGAACGCCACCCGTCCACGAGCCATGAGCGGTCTTAGGCTGCCCCATCAAAGCAAGGCAACACCCGGCCAGCCAAAGCCAATAAACAGGCGACGTAGCCAGCCCCGCGGACCCAACCAGAACAGCTAAGCATTTGTCAAGAATCTTACAGGCTGTTTAGAAAGCACAAATAATCAGTGAGACAAGCAAGTGTTCATTGCTATAAAATTTTAGACAATTTTCATGACAAAGTAAGCCCGAATAGAATCCACTGTACTGTCTTCAGGTACAGCATAAAATGGTTTGGTATACTAAAAATGACATCTAAAGGGGAAAAGCCAGAAGACACAATTTGCTCGCTAAGGTACCCATGAATAAAGTCCTCATTCAAGTATTAAGCTATAAAATGAGTTGAAAGGTGGCTGCCAGGACAGTCAAAACTATAAAAATTGCGTGGAAAAAAATGAAATCTTCCATTCTCATAGAACATGTAAAGCTGACCGGATATTCATTGCCTAGAGTAACCTAGATTGGCGAGATTTGTACCCAAATCTAAGCACTGTTTAATGAGCTACCTTGAAGAGTCCAGTTGCTCAAGCTGGGTACCCTCAAGTGGCATTACGTCACAACCGTAAACCAATCTGAGAACACTGACCTTTTCCATAAATTTCATTTATAGGGACAGGACTGAAATTCTAAAGCAAATTGCAATTGTGTTTAAAAAAAAAAACAGCCTGAAATTATTACGAACGTCTTCGTAGATTTTTGCTGAAAGATCATTGGGTATCCTCATCCCCAAGAATAATAAAGTTATTTACAATTTCCATTACTAGTGTCTCCTAAGTAACAAGTTAATGAGTATTGCAGAGCAATACATAGTCCCCCGCTCGTCGCCCACGAGGTTGAATGGACTACTATATAGGGGTGTGACCTAGATGAAAAAAAAAATAAAAGTATGGCACATTCTTAGATTAAGCTTCACATTTGTGTAAAATTTCATTAATCTAAGTAAAAGGACAAAAAAGTTATGGCCCAGACAAGATTTTGAATGGATTTCACAGTGACCTAGATATTTGACCTAGTGACCTACTTTTGCCATGTGACACAAAAACTCCCCAGGTAGTATTAAAATAATAAATTTGGTAGCTGTAGGTATTATAGTAAGGGAAATATGGCATGGACAAGGTTTTACATGGAGTTTACACTGTGACCTAGATATTTGACCTAGTGACCTAGTTTTGCGTCGTGACACACTTTTAGGTCACAATACATTATCAGTAAACTTTTATAACAAGAAGTCAAATTTTTTAAAGAATTACAGTAAGGACATGAAAATACTGTACATTTATGTATTACTGTGACCCAAATATTTGACGGACGGACGGACACATAGACGGTGCCCATTACCATATCCCCTCTAAGGTCTACCCACCATAAAAAAAATCAAAGGGCTGGCATCAATAATTTAGAAGATATGGCCCGGACAAAGTTTGTATTGTAACTTGAGCTTGCTCAATGAACTTCGTTAATTAATTAATTAATGGAAGTAATTAGCCAAAGAAAACAATGCGTATGCACACCTACTACCTAAGGTCTACACACCACAAAAAATTCAAAGGGCTAGCATTAATAGTTTAGAAGATATGGCCCGGACAAAATTTGTCTTGCTTAACGAACTTTGTTAAATAATTAATTAATGCAAGTAATTAGCCACACAAAACAATGCCTATGCACACCTACTACCTATGGTCTATCCACCACAAAAAATTCAAAGGGCTAGCATTAATAGTTTAGAAGATATGGCCCGGACAAAATTTGTCTTGCTTAACGAACTTTGTTAAATAATTAATTAATGCAAGTAATTAGCCACACAAAACAATGCATATGCACAGCTACTACCTAAGGTCTACCCACCATAAAAAAATTTAAGAGGTAGCATTAATATAGGGAAGATATGTGCCGGACAAAATTTGTTTCTGTATATTTACATATCGTGGTGACCCAAATATTTAACCTAGTGACCTAGTTTTGCTTTATGACACTTTCTTAGACTAAGCTTCACATTTATGTAACATTTCATGACTCTAAGTAAAAGGACAAAAAAGTTATGGCCTGGACAAGATTTTTCACACATATGTATTCTGTGACCCAGATATTTGACCTAGTGACCTACTTTTGGCACACCATACACCTCTATCCTAGGAAGTACAAACACATTAAATATGGTAGCTGTGGGTGTTATGGTGTTGGAAATATGGCCCGGAGAAGCTTCGGACGGACGGACGGACGGACGGAAGGACGGACGGACGAGGTGCAAACCTATAGTCCCCCACCAAGTGGGTGGGGGACTAAAAAGCAGGTCGATTAACATACTTCTCTGCTCCGTATGAGAAACATTTGGTCTTTGCGGCACTAAAATTGAAACAAACTATCAATTAATTCATGGACACAGAGGCAAATCTGTGTCCTTGTAAAGCGACACAGTCATTAAGCTTTCCAACTGAATTTCAACCAGAGAGGTCGATCTATCTGCACCATTTCTAAAAGCCATTTGCAATACCGAAGCTGTTGTATAAAAAACATCAACGACAGCACAGCACAGGACACGAACAAAACTGACCAAGTGGGCCATCTTTGAGCTGTTTGCAAACCAAGCTAACTGTCAACTTTCATTGCTAGGCTTGAGGTCAAAGGATTCCGAAGGCACGCCTCAATGACGTCACGCTTTGAAACCAGACTGTCGCTGTCGCCGATTTGACAGATTGCAGAAGAACGTTTTCAGTACTTCAAAGTTCATTTATTCAATAATTTATTCACAACCTCACAAAATGTTCAGGGGCAATGTTTACTCCATTTGTACAACTATCAGCTCAACGTGAGCAAACGGTATTGTTTTAGAGTCAAATGATCGTTATCAAAAGCCTCTGAAGCTCGTTTTCTCAGGAAGGATCACAGGCGCTCGTACCGTTCAGTCATTCAAGCATTCGTGCTAATATACGGGGGGGGGGGGGATGAGTAAAGAGGGTGGACTGAGAACATCTATGAGTTCAATGACCCACATAGGGCCATATCTGCAACAGTATATTGTATATTCTTCTGTGCAGTCAATTATTTGTGCTAATCAGATGGTGGCGGGTGGGCCTAAAACCACAACGTCGTCACATGGAACTCCAACATAGCAAGGTTTGAAACGACGTTCACATCTGGACCACCATCCTGCTTCACGTTTTAATGTTAATATTACATTTCTGATTTTAAAATATGTCCTGCGACAAAATATGTTGAAATGCTCTAAGCTAAAATAAGATAATAAAACTATCTCCGAGCAACACCTCTGTTATTTTATGCATCGAGAGAGGTGATTATGGCGCATTTGAGTTTATGAAAACCTGGATCGTGTTTTACACCTTTGCATTGAGTACCTTTAGAAAGAGTATATTGGCTCACTTTTGCGTCACAGTATAGCCAACCATGTTAACCATATAGGCTTGTAGACCTGGCGGCCTACCAAAAGTATAAATTATTACTAAATAATTAGCATTGCAAATGGTCTATAAACTACAACAGGCCAGAGCATTCTTAGTAAAGACATAAAAACCAAACAACCACTGTACTCAAGTACAAAAAGTTTATCATCTCCCTGCACCCAACAAAAACAAAATAATTCTACCAAATTTATAACTGCAATTAAAATAAAGAAGCTATTAAGCAAAATAATTCACAAATACTCATTCAGGTAATATTAACCAATCTGATTTTGCAACTTAAGTAAATTTTACAGCACAGGATGTCAGGTTGTATCCATTTTCACCAAAGTCCATGTCCACTGTCTTTAAGCAAAATAATTTTACAAATGCAATCATTTGTACCTTTACTGACAACATAATGTATTTAAGTGCCATATGATAACATGTCTCTTTAAGTGCAAAAAAAAAAAAAACCCTTTGGGGTCACACCCGTTGCGGTTGACCTTCTCTGTCCAAACTTTTCTTAGATTTTTTTCTCCTTGGGGAATTGGTGGAAACTTCCATTAACCTTTGTTTTTGGTGTTGCTGTTGTTTGAGCAATCGTACACCACGCACTGACTCGTGTCCGCACACGGTATAACATGCTACACTGACTTCATGTTGGTACGGTGCATGTTTCGGCAAGTGTGACGTCACAGGTGAGTGCAAAATTCACACCTGCTACCACGAAATGTCAAGAAGGTCCAAGATTAAGGTCGATTCAAGTTGAAATTTGAAACACATGAACTCGTTTTGTTTTTAATGTACTTGGCTCAGTAAACACTAGTTACATTGGGCCCATACATTTGGCAGCCAGGGGTTACAACACACACACACACACACACACACACACACACACACACACACACACACACACACACACACATACACACACACACACATTAAATTGCTATGTGATCTTGGAAATCAGGTTAAGGTCGTAAGGGTCTTGAGGTATGCAGCTTTGTTCATATACAGTTTGAAGCAATTTGGCCGAATAATTTATAGGTAGACATTTTTTATGTTTCTCAAAAACTGAAAAGAAAATCGTAAAAAGTCCAGAAAACAGTATAGTAAAGACAGTTAAGACATGCCCAAGGTAGATCCCCAAATTTGAAGTGGATCCTGTATGACAGAAGTCAATAATCTCAACGCGAATGGACGACAACAGACAGACGAAGTCTAGACGACAGACTACCCTGTAAGCTCATCTGACTGATAAGTCAGCTGAGCTAAAAACTAGGACTGCGCATCAGTTTATGGTCATTCTCTCTTAACTTGGTGTACTATAAGAAGATTGTTCGTTCAAACCTATTGCACACGTGTACTGAGCAATTAACAATAGATCTATAAAAAGTCATTGCAATTGAAGCAATACTTCATTTTTACTTCCTGATATTTGTTTCATTTATTAATTGAATAAAAGATGTTTACATTTCAATGATCATTTTAACATGTTATCATCTTGTAAACAATATTGGCTGTTTTTACACATCTTCAGGAGTAAAAAAATAAAAGTTACTTTGAAATATTGGCGTTTGTGCCCTGCTTATGTCAAAACTTAATGCACATGAATCTGCATCCGCTTCCCAAGATGAAATAGTTAGCACTTCACCAGCTCTGGTTTCCCCTCGGTAACACAATTCCATTTTGTTCACGTGATACTTCAAAATATCATCTTTAATTTTTATGTAGGCGTTATCATTAACACCTTGCATGCCAGCGTCCATACAAAACTTTACATAGGCGAGGTAATTGGTATGTCTGTAAAGGTCTGTATCTCCCCATCGGACTTTCATGTCATACTTGTGGGTGCCCTCTGGTATTGGAATTGGCTTAATTAGCAATGGCTCATTCTCTACTACGGCTGACGCATACTTTTCTCTCCACCATTCTGGCAGAGGCACAGGTCTTCTGGTCTTTCTGTCCACAGTGACCACTTGATTTGTGTTCTTAGCTAGAGTGGCCCCTGTATCTAAGTCTTCGAGCAGCGCCACTGTATTCAATGAGGAAGTGCCCATATACCCAAGATGAACACTGATGGACACATTTGGCTGCTTGCCCACCTTTGTCAATTGATAGAATTCTTTAGTGACTTCTGTTTTGGTTGAGGCCATGAAGGTAAAGGAGTTGTCTGTTAGTTTATCATACTCAAGTAAGGTACGTCCATCAAATGTGTTAGGTAGATTAAAAGCCAGAACGCGCCCAGCTGTCAACAGATTCTGCAAGCTCGATATTGAAATATTCCCTGCAAAATCAAATACACAAAGATAAACATGTTACTTTGACATTGGCAGTGCAATGTGGATGCTTGAAGTGTTTCTATTACTTGTAAGTAGTACATGTATACCTCTTGACTACTATTGCTATTACCTTACCTATCCAGATTTTCAGTCCCTTTTTTGAACCTGTAAATCTCTCGGGTAACTGTGGTTGTAAGTTACTACACTTTGCCAGTGCCTGGGTTATGCCAACTTTTATCATCCACAATCTTATCAGTGGGAAGGGCTTACATTGGCTTCAAAGTGGTCAAAAGGTGAGAATTGACAGTGGGAGATGGAATTACTTCTAGCGCTCATGTCTCTATGGTGTTATATTTTACCACTTGACCGTTTTGGTGATGTTAAAGTCGTTTGGAGATGGGAATGTAGATTAAATATTACCCATCAAATTGACTACCTGACAGCTCAACTGCAAGATCGATGCATAAGACGCCAATTCTATCCCAACAGGTGACTCACTTAAAGGGAGAGAGAGAGAGAGAGAGAGAGAGAGAGAGAGAGAGAGAGAGAGAGAGAGAGAGAGAGAGAGAGAGAGAGAGAGAGAGAGAGAGAGAGAGAAACGCAGGATATAAAACCACTCTCCCCTTACCATTGCTACCACAAGGTCATAAAAGAAAATTGTCGTGCCTACTGTGCTAGTGTGGAGCAAATCTGGTGCCTGAAATAGTAATGTATTCATTGCTGCTGGTCATGACAGCACCCAGTATATTTAGCAACATGAAACAAAATTAATGATATATAGCACAGATTTCCAGGACAATCTGATGGCATAAGTTTCTTGGACAGTGAGATGTATGAGGTTGAAATTAGTAACTTTTCCCATATTAGTGAACAGACGGGCAATTTGCTGCTTAGCTCCTGCATACACTGAGATAAATTATTCTTGGGCCTCCATGGGGCCACAAAAATGATCACTGTCTCTTCATCCCAGATCTTCCTCAGCACATAAGGTACCGATATGAATAGAAAAAGGCTTATCTCCACACTCAATGCAAGATTATGACTACTGCATCCAGCCCTAAAGTTCGATGACATGGGACTAAGGCATCAAACTCGAGAAATCCAAACTCACACAGCAATTGGAGACCAGTCATAGACATGTATTGTCTCAACTGAGTGAGTTCCTGGAAACCCTGGACTGTCATCTGGGAACATTGGACTCGATGATGAAAACTATTTAGCATGAAGGCTAGATCATTTATGGCTAGTCTCCAATTGCTGTCTGATTTTGTGATAAAAAGTTTTTTCAACTGTAGAAGCCACGATACATGTTGTCCCGCATGGGGTGTGTGGTTTCTACATCCAACGACCTCTGATCTGAATCACTGAGCTGAAGTTTTTCGTTCTGTGACCATAGATATGGATTTCCATGGGATTCCTGACAGGGAAGGCTTTTCTTTGAACAGTAGCATGTAACAATATAGCAGAATGAACCAATTATCCCTTACAGTTCCTCTATACACTCACACATGTGTATGAAATGCCCCCAGAGACTATTTGCGTGCCCAATATGTCTCTCAGATGCACTTAAAATGCCTGAACACACCCTCCACAAGTCATTGCTCACCCGCAAACTCCCATCCACATGCCCTTGAGATGCCACAGGATATTTTCCGAATGCCCAGAAATCCACATGAGATTACATGAAAGAAGTCCATATCCACTTGAAAAGTACACTAAAAAAATTCTGACTTCAAAAAGAGTTGCAACTCTGTATAACAGTTTCTTCAGCAGTAAACACCCATATATCTGGACATATGCCTTAGAAGTATCCAAGCATCATAAAAAGTCCAGCTACTTTTGCTCCTATAGAACTCAAATATCTACAGAACAGAGAACAAACAAGTGTCAGTTCACACGACTTTTTTCAAGCCAAAGTGACTGTCGTGATTGAATAGCGTATCTTAAAACCATCATTCCCACCAAATATACAATTATTGCATACAACTGCCATCAAAGATGCTCAGGTGAGCACCTGTGACCAATCTAACGACGTTAACAGACATTAATTTTAATTGTCTTTGATCTCCTATCCACAGAAACCATCATTACGCATTTATTTATAATCTTGCTCTTTTCAATATCCACTCACTGTTGTTATATGTGTACACGCATTATGATATGGAATGTAATGGACAGATATTTCTTGATCTGGTGGTACCAAAATTCTATATTTTCTAGAGATTTCCCCCCCTTCCCCACCTTCCACCCCACCTCACACCAAACTGACTTTCATTTTCAACTAATTTTACAAATTTTTTATTTCAGGTTACAACCAAACATTTAAGTTGGCCCACAATATCGCATTGCTATACACTTTGTTCTGTCTTCTATCATTTCCTACATGTGTATGCTGCCTGGCCACCACATGCTGTAGACTGTAATGTTGCTGTATTATCTCTTCCTCACACAAGCAATGCATATAGAACTCTGTCCTTCTTCTTATTGCCAAATGAAAAATGTTTAAATTGATACATGGCAAGGATTGTTATTTATATGTGGAATAGGGAATAAGCACACTCAGCCACACAATCAGAAGCCTAACCGAAACTATGACAGTACAACCATTAATATGGATGTCTTTGTGTGTTGAAACAACTCTTAAAAATTGTATTATATTTGTTCCTACTGTTCAAAATCATCTCATCATATAGCCCAAAAGCAATTGTACTATATTTTTTCCTCCTGTTCAAAATCATCTCATCATATAGCCCAAAAGCATTCTACATTTTGATTTCCACCTTGCTCGTTTGTTGACTGACAGTTTTTGATCATGGACAGTTTTGGTTTGCTCAGACTCTTGGTGCAGTTTCTCAGCATTGTTGAAACTGTTGTCTGCTTTTATTTTTCTGATATCTTAAGCTATTCAATGAATAATATATTGCTCGGTGGATAATCAAGTTTTGCTGTTACATCTGGTGATGTCCATGTTAATGGACTTATCAAGATTTGGATGGTGACTTATAAGTTGACAAACATGTGCCAAAGTACTCAATTGATATTTATGTTTCTATTGGTGTGCATCCTTTGATTATGACTTCTTTAGTAATTGTTATTTATTTTCACTTGCCAACCTGTCCGTTTTTCTCTTCCATTGCCTGGAAAAGTAGTCGCCATGAAAACTAGTCTTGTGTCGCATTATGCGTGTGGTCAAGCAAAATTCTACAGGTACCGAATATGCACAAAAATGTTTCAGGTGGGACTATATGGATGTGCTGATTTTAACAAGTATTTGAAGTAACATAATGATTGGTAAGCATACAAGTAACCGTGATTACTAAATGGATACAAGCCTACATGAGTGTATATAAAGTTTAAAATATTTACCCCTGTGGCCCGTTTGGAATCCAATTGGTGAAAATAGGAATGGGCTTTAAGAACAAAATATGCACCTACCTCTTCTATCAATGTCACTCGCCCCAAAACATGGAACAGATACTCTGGCTTT
Organism: Hermodice carunculata; assembly: GCA_964020975.1. Taxonomy (NCBI): domain Eukaryota; kingdom Metazoa; phylum Annelida; class Polychaeta; order Eunicida; family Amphinomidae; genus Hermodice; species Hermodice carunculata. Next base: position 36,378,804 of record OZ026620.1, read on the forward strand.
GTGGCTCATTTTGTCAATTGACACAAACATCTTTGCAAGCCTGAAACATAAATGTAATCAACATAAAAAATGTAATATTTGTAGTCATTTAGAAAGAGAGAGAAAGAAGGAAAGAAAGAATTAACATCAGGACTCTTAAACAGTCCTGTGTTCAATCATCTTGCAGGCAACAACTGATACTTGCAAGCACAATAAAACAGACAGCTGAAGCTCTGTAAGTACATATGTGTGTGCGTATGTGTGTGTGTGTGTGTGTGTGTGTGTGTGTGTGTGTCGTGATATGGTATTTGCACTCAAATGTCACTGCAATGCGAAGCCACTCCGAGATGTATGCCTTCCCCATGATGTGCTGTGGAAGGATGGGTAGTTGATTTAAATATGAATTAATTGCGGTCAAGGTCACGTGCATACACGGCAAGCTCTTACAGATGACTACCATTATTTAAAATATCCAAACATTGGCACGAGCCAGTAGTTCTGTTTACATGAAATAATTCAATAGTTGCCCCTGGCATGGGTCATCAGAAGGTTATGCCAAAGTAGGCTATATAGAGAATAACTACCCTATTTACCGTCACATCCTGGCACCATCAGTTTCAGTTATCCAGTGAACAGCAAAATCCACTTACGTGCTTCACTACCCTTTGAAACTCTGTGAAATTCACCCATAGGGAGTCAAAAGCTAGCGTCAATAGAGAACTAACGTCATGTACAATAGAAAGGTCGTAGCTCAATTAATTCTTGAGATTTCCCGCTGAAAGAAAATCCAATAATGCAACCTTTGGCTTTGAGAATTGGGTCAAGGTCAAACGATGGATCTCCACCTTTTTATACAGAGGACCAGCATCATACCTACTTTCAAAATCTATCTCTACTGATTCTTGAACTACCACCACAGAACTTAATTTCTTATAAGCACCTGGAGACTACAGTAATTATATTAAGGTCACTCACCATGCCCTTATAAATCAAGTAGCCTACCTAAGAGCCACACCAACCCTTGGAAGCGGTCTGGCACAGGTTCCAACAGAGGCGGTCATTTTTGCAGGTGTCTATAACTGATCTTAGACATAAAATTCGAACTATGTATATCTCGAAATCAGATATATAATTCATAGATAAGCGATTAAAAATTAATCATCGGCTATATATATGTTTATTGATCTATCATTTATTACAAATTCAAATCTTGTATATTTATAATTTGGCCATCTTTAACTATATCAAAGTTTGATTTTTACCCCTCAGACTATATAGGTCCGGCAGCATTGCAATCGCTGGCGTCAGTGTGTGAATCCGCCTGTCCCTTCTTCTTAAACGCAATTTCAGAAGAACCAGATAAGCTGGTATCATGAAACTTTTGCACCTGATCCCCCTTTCTGAAGTTTAAGTGACCTAAACCTAATTTTCATCCATTCTCTATGAATTTCTTGTACGCCATATAAAGAGAACCAGAATATCTAGGATCATGAAACATTAACAGATAATCACCCTTGTAAGGGTCTTTATCGAGTTTGAAGGACAGTGACCCTGACCTAATTTGAAGGTCACCAGAGGCATTTTTTTTCTTTGATATATGACTTGTACACGGGATCTTAAGAACTGGATAAGATAGGATCATAATACTTTTACAGTTCATCACCCTTGTAAGAGTCTAGTTCAGGTTTGAAGGACAGTGACATTGACCTTATTTCAAGGTCACCAGAGTCAATCCATCATTGAAAAATTGACAAGGAATATCAGAAGAACCAGATAAGTTAGGGTCACTAAACTTTTACAGTTGATCTCCCTTTCGAAAGGTGAATTCAATTTTTTAAGGAGAATGACCTTGACTCAACTTTAATGTCACCAAGGTCAATTTACTTTGAAATTCTTGCGCACGATACCAGGAGAGCCAGATGTGCTAAGATCAAGAAACTTTCACCGTTTATACCCATTCGATAGGGTCTGCTTCAATTTGGAAGGACAATGACCTTGCCCTAATTTCAAGGTCACCAGAGACAGTTTGCGTGCATGGGTCCTGGTGTCTCGTTTTCATTGTTTGTGCATGGTATCTGAAGATTTGAACATTTCAAGGTTATTTTCTGTAATTTTTTGCAGTGTTCTGTTATGATTAGATACACTTGCATAATGAACTTTGTTGTACTGTGTTTATCGCTTTTTGTGGGCGGCCAAGGGTTTCAAGGCGTTGGACGTTATGTTTAACCACCTGCAGTTCGAATTTTTAGAATTCCTATTAAATGTTAAAACGACTTTCCATAAATCAAACATGTAACTCGCACAACCTCTCCTCATTCCGTACTTGGAAAGATCTCATTGATGGCAGAATACTGTTTTGAAAGATCGTGCAATCCTTCATGGTGATATTAGGAGCTCATGTATAGTAAAGGTTTTGGCGATAAGAACATAAATTGAAAATCGATTTGTGCTTCAAAAATGGGTCATTTTTAAAATCACTGTTTTTTCATACGGACAGAATTCGTTGACTTCACTCGCGGAGTCTGTAACAATATCATTCACTCCCCGTCGATGACCTTCTTATCATCCACATACCGTGCTGTAATCTATACTTATATACACATAAACCTTTGGAGAGATACGAAAACTTGGGGCATAACCGCAGCGAATGGATTCCCACTCGAAACGTATCATTCTTTGAAAAATATGGAGTCGAAAGGCCTTGAAGTATTGTTGTACGGATAACAAGTTCCAAATTCGAATCCTTAAGCTGGCCTATCATCAGATGTAATGAACATCACAAGAAAACAATTTTCTGATTTTTTTTTCCTGTGACCAGGAGAAACTAGATCAATGTAACCCATACTATGATATATTCAACTTCCGCACATGATACACATTTGTTGTACATTTGGTTAACTTAGCCCCATCAGTTGTTAAAATAATGAATTTCTTAGATCTTACCAAATAATAAGTCATATTTCCCATTCATCTATGAGTAGTGCCACTAGTATTGCTCAGATTATACATAATCGCCTCCAGAATTTTCCCAATAAAGTTCATAGAAATCCATTTGAAATCAAACATATTAGAGCATTTTCCCGTTTTCTCCCTCTTTTTGGCCACTGTACAACACAATCCACTAGGTGGCGCCACCACTAACGAACGGCACTTAGCTTTTTATTCATAGAATATGTCTAAAAACTTGCAGGGGTTAACTTAAAATTGTAGACGCTGAACTGTGTTGACAAGCAAATGCTTACGAAGGGACAGACGGACATGATCGAGTGATCGCATAACCTCTGTAACACCTACGGTGAGCAGAGCTGAAAATGGTAGGAGAGTCTTCTGAGCAGGCAAGACAACAAGGTAAGCTCAAGGAATTTGGCGGGAGTCCTGCAGTCCACGCAAGAGTATTAACCCCTTCACAATACAACCAACTTACGCACTGAGCGTTTCCCTCACGTGGCGTGGTCCAGTGATAATCCGAGATTCTGAACTCTCCCAAAGTGAAGTATACATTTTAGATGTGGTACTGACCTGAGCTATGGCCATGGCTATAATTTGCTTGTTTCACAGTGCTGTTCAAGTCAAAGCGAGGTACAAGTGGGCCTTATGTAGCTTACTGTTTCCATAAATTTGAATTTCTTGATAAGCCTTCAAGTGTTGATCGATCTCTGATCATTAAACATAGTTTGGGGAACCATTTTGGACACATTCAGTCTCAAGGGAACGTTGCCCAAAGGCCTGCCTTCAGGTTATTCAGTTAAAAGAAAGTTAATTGAAGCCATGGAATGATGCGTCCACAAGCGATTCAGTTCGGCCTTAAATTCTTGCCTGTAACAACGTAGACCTTACACATCATCACTTTACCAAGCTCGACATCTTTCCATTCCCACTCCCAGCGAAATATGTATGGCGTATGCCAATGCAGGGCGACCCGCTTCGTTCAGTCGGAAACAGAAGCCTACTGTTGCCTATGCCAATACAGAGACCTTGTATTTTCCTTTGTGAGCTTCTGCAGCGGTGGACATGTTGCTGTCTACGTGCCTTGTCAACCTGTGGAAATACCCAGAGTGCGACATTTTTCATTTTTGTAAGGAAATCATGCTAAAATTTCCAAAACAACCTTATCGAAAAAAAAAAAAAAAAAAAAGACCACGCTGATCATTTAGCCAAGTTTGTGAGCTGTGTCAGGCTGTCTTATTGGTAAACTTAATGTAGAGCTTACCTGGGTGCGCAGTGTTTTAAAACGAACGAGGATAAATTTGTTCCTAAGTTAAAAGCGAATCTGAGAGATCGCATGTTGCATACCCTGGTATGAACAGGGCGTGAGCAATGAAACGCAGACCTGCGTCATCTGAGGGCAGTTTGCGCTTGCGAAGCTTTTACACTGGTTGTTTCAAGAATTTGATTAGACCGCTAGTAAGATTTGACGTCCCGTTTCACATCAAACCTTAGTGCTAATCGTGATTTAAACGTGATGTCAAAACCGACAAGTCCACTGGTAAGTCCTCATTGGACTGGGAGACTGAGAAGGCGGGCATGAAGAAAAAGAGGGGGGAATAAAGAAATACGAGTGTATGATTTGTAATTCGGATGTTCCATAAATAAAGCAAGAAAGCAAGCAAGCAAGCTGTTGTAAATAGAAACAACCCACTTTTCAGCCAGTACATAACAGTTAAAACGTGTGGTTTTTAAATAATATATTAATTAAATCCCCACTGTGCTTTTGCTTGGCTTCAATAGAGCATTGTTAAATATTTCCCGCCCACACTGTTTCTAAACATCTTGAACGTTTCTTAACAGAATGCAATATTCAATGTTTTTGTTAATTTATTATAGTGTATGTAGCCTTAGTTCAATCTTGTAACACCTGTAGTCAATATTATCATAAAGACCAATCTGAATAATACACAGCAACTGAAAATAGTTCCGGGCGTAATACTCATCTTATATCCATTTATTCTCGTCTTTGTTTCAACAATTCTCTGCCAAGACACTTCAAGCTCTGAACCATTTTCACATTATTCACCACTCGTTGTTTAAGATTCATCTCTCACCAGATTCTGAACTCAAACCAAAATTTCGTGGCACGTTGGGTCTCAATGTGCCTAGGCATAGGAAGGCTTCAAATAAACACGCACTCAGTTATCTCTTAAAACAGCAAAACTTTACAGCTGGTACAAAGACACAAATATATCTTTAGATTTTCTGAGAAAGCAAAAATGTGTTAAAATGAACATCAGGACCACTGTCGTTGCAACCCATAAGCAGTCGCGGTACAGACCCAATATGCAGCCTAATCACGCATGCGGAGGAATATCAACGATCAGTAAGCAAATTTTTAAAATCAACAACGAATTTCATTTAATTTTAATCCTGTAATGCTGGTTCCACTTTCTGCCACCAGGATTCCGAACCTGTAAGTGTACATTGATACATGGGCACAAGTTCAGATGTAATGACCATAACAAAAAAATCATTTCCTGAAATGAATTCCTTGTGACTTTGAGAAAGTAGGTCAAAGTCATCCGCATTAAGAAATATAACGCTTCCGCATATTATACACACTTGGGGTGCATTTGGTATGTTAGGCTTATTTTTTCTTAACATATTGAATTTCGTCTGCTTTGAACACCTTTTGGTCCGTATCTGTTATGATACTGCGGGTGGTGGCACCAAAGTTGAATGCATTTTCTGTCCTTTTGCCTGATTGATTTCCATACCAAGTTTCGTGATGATACACAAAAGACTTCGTCAGCATTCTAAATATTTTAACACTTTGGCCTAAGTATTACATAACTATAGGTTGCACCATCAACATCGAGTTTGACTTAGAATTTCATAGATTTGATTAAGTCCTGAAAGCTATTATAATATTGGGTTATGTTGAAAACTGCGGGTTGTATCGTGCTCACAAGCAGAAGTTTTGGGCCGACGGACGGATAGACAGACACCAGTGATCGCATCTAGGCTCTTCGACCTGTGGTCAATAGATCTAAAACAGCCCTATGAAGTCTGAATAAAATCTCACACACGGTGTTCGAGAAGTCTAAAGTTCAAATTACAAAAAGACATAAACTTCAATTAATACATGATAAAAATGACGCCGTCTGTTGAACAAATTAGTACCATGGGTATTCCCAACAATTGACCCAGTGGTTTCAGCAATAAGGACTCTTTTATAACATTAAAAAAAAAACATTACCAAAATACAATTGAAAATCCCCAAACAACTGAAACGTGACTACACATATAGACCTACCAAATATTTATGTCCACGAAGTTGGCAGATGGTTTGGACAGAGTTTTTGAAATTGATGTTATGCAGGATGTGCTGACGGATAAAGGGAATCCTCCTAGACCTGACTCGCGAATTCGGCTGAAAAAAAAATAATCGCAGCACCCCCTGGTGAACAAGGTTGCCGGCAAGTCCCAATGTGTTTTGCCAATGAACTGAGAGTAACGTTGCTGGACAAAACATTTTTTTTTTCAAAAATAAGAAAAATGTAATATGTGAAGTATTACACCACGGCCTGATGTGGAACCTGGTACTGGTTACCCTACTGTAGCTACATCTCCATCTATGTTTAGAGAAGCCTGCAGATTGTTTTGGTGAAGTCTAACAGCTAATAATGAAGAGACATAAGACAGGCGGCCACCAACACGATGAGTTTGTGCCGTCACCTCAGCTGATCTAATCAACAATCAAATAAACACGTGTATATGTTTAAAAAACCAAAACACAATATACATTTTCCACTAGTTTCTCCATTTTTATTAACAGAACATTCATATGAATCTTGAACGGAAAAGAATGTGTACAACTTCATAAAAAGACAAGCACATTGTTTCACTATGAATAATCTCGGTGCTCCCCTTTGACCGCTAGTTTGAAGTCTCTCTTAACATGCCCCCATTTAGATGTTATTCGCAGCGTAGAAGTATAATTTACTTTGAAATAAAGATGTTTCTCCCCTAGAGATGTCAAACCTCAATGCACAGGAACCAGGATCCGGTTCCCATGATGTAATAGTTAGTACTTCACCAGCTCTGCTTTCCTGTCGGTAACACAATTCCATTTTCTTCACGTGATATTTCAAAATATCATCTTTAAAATCCACGTAAGCATTATCAGTGACGCCTTGCATGGCTGCATCCATGCAGAATCGAACATAAGAAATGTAATTTGTATGTTTATACATGTCTGTATCTCCCCATCGGACCGTGATGTTATACTTATGGGCGTTCCCAGGTATTTCAACGGGTTTAATTACCAATCGTTGGTTCTCTACTGCAGCTGAAGCGTACTGTTCTTTCCACCAATCAGGTATTGGGATTGGTCGCCTTGTCTGCCGGTCTACAGTGACAACCTGATTGGTGTTTTTACCGAGTATATTCCCTGTGTCCAAGTCCTCCAGCATTGCCACTGTGTTCAGGGATGAGGTACCCACATAACCGAGGTGTACATTTATCGACAAATTTGGTTGTTTTCCTTCCTCTGTCAAGTGGTAGAATTCTTCTGCGATTTCTGTGCAGGTTGAGGCCATGAAAGTAAAACAGCCACTGGTCAGCCGATCATAATCGAGGAAACCATGTCCACTTTCTGGGTCTGGCAGGCCAAAAGCTAGTAAACGAGCAGCTGACAGCAGTCTCTGCAGGCTCCATGCCGTCAACTTCCCTGCCAAGAACACAAAGTTAACCTTAAACCATCAGATGTTTTAACTGAGTCAACAGCTGTTATGTGATCATTCTGGACAAAGAGCAAATGTCAATACTCCTACGTCCTGTCTCTGTGGCCTATTGGTTTAGTACGCACCCTAAAACTTGTCAATGGCATTGCCGTACCTATATGTATTGTCTTTTGGTGTTAATTCTCCACAACTGACATCCGGGTAACTGTCGGGGAATGACAGCATTTTCCATCTGTCTGTGCACAAGAGGGGTTTAAAGTTTGGCATTGCCCTGAATGTCAATTGTTTTCCATTGTAGGGGCAGAAAAAAGCTGCTGACTGTGAACATATTATTCAAGTAGGCATTGGCCACCGCTCTTCCCTGCGTAACCCCCCCAAAAAGTGCCTGGATGTACATTGTCATCTGCATTCAACTTTTGCCTTAATTTTCTCGCTACTAGCAAACATATGTACTCAGATTTGTATGCTGGCACACCCTGGGTCAATAGCTTTCTAAGCTGCCCCAAGAAAAGCTATCGACTCAGTCGTACTCTGACCAGGAATGGGTTAAAGTCCACAAATAAAAGGGATCGGGCAGACCACATGTGAACTTACCAACGTGCAAAAGTGCTTGTATATATATATATATATATATATATATATATATATATATATATATATATATATATATATATATATATATATATATATATATATATATATATTATATATATATATATATATATACACACACACACTTGGTATCGGAGGGAAGGTGAAGGCAGGGTGATTAGTAATTATCTTTACACTGAATACAATGCTCGATTGTGCATCATGCCACAGTTTGCTTCATATCGGTATTAATTGGCTTTTGCCACTAATTAGCAACTATCAGCTTCTCCCATTTTGACACAGTTACGTTCATGGTCATGAAACTGTTGCATGAATTTCAGTATTTATAATTCAACCATTAAAATATATATTTGGTGACTCAACACACCAATGACAAAAAGTGCGGGAATGTGCCTGACATAATTGTGTGCCTACCTGTTCTGTCAATGTCATCCACTCCAAAATTCGGCACCGACACAGCGGCTTTGTTGCCACTTCTGTCTAAGGATACCGACATATTGGACAACCTGAAAGACAAATAACCTTCGCGATAACCAAAACAAGAGGGTTGTGTGAACAGTCGGTCCTCAGCTGACCTTGACAGTCAACCCCCCATAAAAAGTCACACTCTAGTCCCGGGGACGAAGAATTTTGAGAGGGAGTAAAACACGCTTCCATTGCAATCCCCATTGACTTACATGCTAATCAATAGGAATCCATGCGTCAATCTACAGGTACCCAAATTAAAAAATTGGTTAAAAATCTTAAATCCACATGCGTCAATCTACAGGTACCCAAATTCAAAAATTGGTTAAATATCTGGGATCCAGAGTATCACCACCTAGTGAACAATTTTTGTTTAACCCTCCCACAAGCTACACTTACACGGCTTTGGACAAGAAGTCACAAACAGAGAAAACCCACAAAAAATAGTAGAAAAAGAAAAGAAATCTAGAAACGAAGATTTGCTTCAAGGCAAATCTGTGTGTGCCTTCAAAAGTTTTAAATATTAAATGGTACAACTTTTGTGCTTTGGTATTTCACATTTAATTAAGCTTATGGCTGGATGAAAATTTCCAAGTCCAAATGACCTTGACTTGTGACCTCAAACCTTTACAGGTCAAATGTAAATTACGAAAATGTACAGTGTTACAATACCCACAATTTAAGTCCAACATGATTAGAATTGGATGGAAATTGGACGAGTTTTGGCTGGGTGAAACTTTCAAAGGTCCAGATGATATTGACCTTTAGGGGTAACATGTTATTTTAAAATGTGCAATGTTGCAATAAGTACAATTTGAGCCCAACATGTTCAAAATTGGATTAAAATTGACCAAGTTATGGCTAGAAGAAAGCCACCATCGAAAGTGGCCTTTGACCTTGAAATGACCTTTGACCTAGAGATGACCTCTCCCTGAAGTGAACCTTGACCTTCAAAATGATATTTTGACCTAAAGTTGGCCTTTGACCTTGACATGACCTTGACATTTGAT